>JAUCMR010000028.1:20943466-20955709 GCA_032357425.1 Enteromius argenteus | reverse complement strand
GTAGTTACAAATGACAAAAACTTGCTCATTGAATGTATTTAATTTTAAATATGAAATACTGGTGTGAGAAATGTATTTCATTAAAATACAAGTAATGTGTAATTTAAAAATACAAACAATATTTACAAGCAATTAAGTGCAAGAGACAGTGCCATTACAGTTAAAGTTAAGAAAGATAAGTGCTTTCCCCTCCTTGAACAACTTATAAACAGAATATTTATAAACAACATTTAACCCTAGACAAATATATCCAATATATTGTTCCATATTTCTTCTAATGTCTGGTTACTTGAATTCCATCAAGCATTTCTGCACATTATTTTTTCAAGCTTCTTTATCATTTTTTTAAGCAGTCCTATGAAACTGTATGGTCATACCATCTAGTCCTACTCAAGAGAATGACTCAAGCTATTTCACTGTCAACGGTAAAGATTCATCCTTTTCTCTTCCGAACACAAATGGAGGTCTTTCCCTCCATAGGCAACAATGCAACTCATTCACAGCCCAGATCTGAAGGAAGGAAATGACAAAATACATATTTAGTAATTAAATATGTATTTCAAATACGTTTATTATCAATACTGCCCATCTCTATTGACATCAGTTATGTACAACTGGTATTGATTTTGAAAAAGTAAGATAGTCAATGTATTATTGTCAGTGTTTTGGCTCCATCTATAGGTAAAACACATTTCCATAGAGCAAATAAACTGTAGCAAAATATTACAGGTTTATAGGTTATAGTGAGTACAAGGTTGCAATCATGCAAAGAATATATTTCTATATATATTTTTTTATATTCATATTAATCACCTACTGCCTTCTTATATGAGCTAACATAAATACAAATACAAATAATTTCCCCAAAATGATTCAGAGCAAGAAAAAGTAAGAAAGATGCACAATAAACTAAACTTTTCTCTTTTCTGACCAAGTCAAAGACTTTTTTACTCAAACTATTAAATATAAAATAGCCATTTTTTAAATGTCTCATTTTTATATAGATAGTTATAAATATAATGTTTTAATAAAATCGTTTTGTCCAAGTCTCTCCAAAAGGGCAATTAAAAATCACATGTCATAATGTAACATCCAAATCTTCCTCTTTTTTTCTGAAACATCACAAACTATTTGTTTTGCCATTCAGTTTTGTGGTTCTACGAGGTAATTAAGAACCGACTTTTTGGACGTCTTGTGGAAAGTGACTTAAACGCGTGAATAAAGTTTGAATGAAGTGGGCTGAGTTTGTTTAACTGGCAGAGAGACGCACACGCGCTTACAAGCAAATAGAAAGAGAATCTTTTAATCAGTACGTCGTAATTTTATTATGCATTCCCTTATGTATAATTTACCCCACTACAATCGTCATTCTGTTTTTCTCCGTTTTCAGAATTAACCCCGACATTCAATACGTTAATGCAATGTATTGGCCAGTAGCATCAATGGTGACATACCGTTGGCCGTCGATGGCCACTCCTACTTTTTAGATACCGCTCATTTTGATTGGTCTTTGGATACACCCACTACCGCGTTTAAGCCCGATAGCACCGCCTTCCCTCCAACGTTCCGCGAGATGCCATTGGTCTTAATTTGCATACGCGACCGGATTGGTCAGAACGGCCGTCCGTCATTAGGCATCTGTACTCACAGCAGTTCACATAGAGCGTGCTGGTGTGTCATAGTGGTGCAGGGAGGCAGCGATACGCGGTGAGTAATGCCTGCCTTGTTGCTTAATGTCAGGACTGCTATAGAGAGGATGAAGGCGGACGCGGATTCCCTCTGACTGTGGCATCCTGCATGCATTAACTAAAGTCTGCCCATTGTCAACATGGCAGAGCAATGGACCGCAGTGCCCACTTCTAATATGGCGGCGCTGAACCGGGCTAGATCATTGACTGTTATATTCTTAATTGTCAGCAGTTGTCTGATCAGTAGCATTGATGGCAAAGACGCGCCAGAAGAGACTGTCATCATTGGCCTCCGGCTCGAGGACACTGACGAGGTGTCGTTTATGGACAGAGGCTTTTTGCGCGTCAGCGAGCGCTCTCGTGTCAGGTTAAGGGTCTATGGGCAAAACATCAACAACGAGACGTGGTCCAAACTCGCCTTTACGGAACACAGCATCGGCAGCGCACCTGCGGAGAGCCAGAGCCCCGGAGACGCACCTGCCTCGCATCCCTGCGGCATCCGATCCTCGGATATCATCATCCTTCCCAACGTGGAGGTAAACAGAAAGACCTCTGGGATAATTGAATTAGAGGTGAAACCTCTGCGAAAAACTGAGAAGAGTAAATTGTATTACCTGTGTATCGCCACCGCCACACCTGGCGCGCAGGACGCGTGGTCCGAGAGCACCTGGATCTATCATGAGGGGCATGACACTAAAGTGCTCGTGGTGGAGGAGAAAAAGTTCCTGCTGCCTTTCTGGCTGCAGGTGATTTTTATTGCCATGTTGTTGTGTTTGTCCGGCATGTTTAGCGGGCTGAATCTGGGACTGATGGCGCTGGATCCCATGGAGCTCCGGATTGTCCAAAACTGCGGGACTGAGAAGGAGAAGAATTACGCGAAGAAGATCGAGCCAGTCCGAAGCCAAGGAAACTACCTTCTGTGCTCATTGCTCCTGGGAAATGTCTTGGTCAACACCACTTTGACTATCCTGCTCGATGACATCGCAGGATCTGGGCTGATCGCTGTAGTGGTGTCCACTATAGGGATCGTGATTTTTGGGGAAATCGTGCCACAAGCCATCTGCTCCAGGCACGGACTCGCCGTGGGCGCAAACACTATACTCCTGACTAAATTTTTTATGATCCTCACTTTCCCTGCATCGTATCCCGTCAGTAAACTCCTGGACCACGTGCTGGGGCAGGAGATCGGCACTGTGTACAACAGGGAGAAGCTTCTGGAGATGCTCAGGGTGACAGATCCGTATAATGACCTGGTGAAAGAGGAGCTTAACATCATCCAGGGCGCTCTGGAGCTCAGGACTAAAACGGTGGAGGATGTCATGACGCCTCTGCGAGACTGCTTCATGATTGCCGCTGACGCCATCCTGGACTTCAACACCATGTCTGAGATCATGGAGAGCGGCTACACCCGAATACCTGTTTATGAGGGCGAGAGATGTCATATTGTGGACTTGCTGTTTGTCAAGGACTTGGCCTTTGTGGATCCAGATGACTGCACGCCGTTGAAAACCATCACCAAGTTCTACAGCCACCCTCTGCATTTCGTCTTCAATGATACCAAACTGGATGCCATGCTCGAGGAGTTTAAAAAAGGTAAGCTGTAAACAGCGCATTGTTTTTTTTTAAAGCTGCAACTTCAAGTGTTGAGGAATTCAGCTATATAATAATACAAGTATGCCCGAGGACGTTGAAAAACGTAAAACTATATACAGTTGCGTTGTTTAGCTAATTGTTGAACAATTCACCTGCATAAGAGGTGGGAGTATAAAAGTGGTAAAGCCTTTTGAATAATATAACGTTAGTTATCGTAATAAAATTATATATTCATCTACTGTAAATATTCGTTTTAACTTTCAGTAACCACTAAAGTTAGAAAGTTACAGTCGCTAGCAAACAGAAGTCACTTTCTCCTGATGAGGTAACCATAGCAACAGTATGCCGCTCCAACCGGCGGTAAGTCAACAAAAACATCGGAAAATGATTCCAGCGTTACTATTTATATCTTTGTTACCACTGGTATTTGTTATATATTTGCATAGCATCACTATATCAAAAAAGTGCAAGTAAATTTGTAAGTAAAGCATTTCAAAATAATTTTTGTATTATTTATTAATCACAATTTCTAACTGCTTCACAAATGATCTGTTTAGCATGCCATAATGTGGTAATGTTAGTTAATATTTAGCTAATGAAAGCTTTTATAAAGCCTCGCAGGGTTTTTTGGGGTCCTTGTGTCAGTTAAGATTTTAACCGTTCCTCTAAAGTACCACTCAAGACAGACTCCATTACTAATCTGGTAATATTGCTAATGCTATTATTGGATGCAATGTAAAATGTTGTGATGGTAGCTGTTGATGATCTGTTCTCTCTGAGCTGTGGGGTTCGAGGAAGACAATTCAATAAGAGTGAATTAAACTTCACCGTCAGTGATGCAAACGGCTCTCTGACTCAGATATAACATTGATCTCTGGAGCAGAGTTCAGGAAAAGGCCATATCCGCTACTAACTTAGGCTTACATTTAACCCAAGTTTTTCTTTTACAACATCACATGCCATAAAGCTGTGTGATTGCTGTTTAGGGAATCATTCCTTTAACACTCTGTGCCCTGAGCAATCAGAACATGATGTCTAACCAGTGAATTATTTTATGACAGAAATACCAAACAACAATATGAGTGGGTTAAGTTATGCCATTTGTTTCTGCAAGAATGTGGCTGTAACATATGTATTTAAATGGGTAAATGATATGCTTTTAGTTAAAGTGGGTCTTAATTGGCTTAGTAGTCAGTTGTTTCAAAGCAGAAGCCAGTTTGGGTTGATGTATTCTGCGTTTGATGGTAATTTGCGAACACGCTGTCACCCAGTTGCGGACACAGACCATAGTAGGACAGTGGCCCAGCATTCCACAAATTGTGGCTGAACAGGAAATGGACTTAACCAGATTTGGGCAACAATTGAGGTATGTGTAGTACAGTGTTGAGCTTGAGTCCATCAACAAAGCCTGTCTTAGAAGCCCCCACATCTCCTGTGTAAAGAACTCCATATCACCCACATAAGCCTTTCCCTCCCTGTCTTTGTTGTGACTCGGCGTAGCTTTCAAACCATGTTTACTCAACAGAAAAGTAGTGATATGCTGTTATGGTGAAAGCATGTTGTCACCTGATGTGTCAAAGGGCAAGTGACCATTAAGCTGCTGGTCTCTGATGGTCTATAGCTACAGTATACCATCTATATCCTTATTCTAGGTTCCTCTTGGATATTATGCATCTCTACTGTTTGTAAAAAAACGTATTTCTGGCTGTTGTAACATTTGTAATGCGCTGTCTATTTTTATGTTCGTATTATTATCTTTATTGCTGGATTTTTGAGGTTGTTGTTTGTTATGTAAGCAGCTTTGATTGTGGCTTTTTACTCTTGGCTTTTCTAATTTCTAAAACAACTCTTCACAGGAATGAGAGGTATTTGCGTTCAAAATGTAGTAGAGTTGGAATGTTTAATCCTGTAAGCAGGGTCAGGAATTCACAGGGTTAATTGATGTTTGTGTTGACAAAACAAAGCGCATTTGGCAGACTTAAACATAAAACGTGTCGTAAACAAGATGAAGCCACTTGTTTCCAATAAAAACTCTTTTAAGAATTATGCGTTGTTACGGTTACAACTGAGCAGTGAGATGATACGGGAAAAGTAAATAAAAAATAAAAAATAAATAAAATTAATAAATAAATAATCTCAGCAAAACTGAGAAAGAAATGTTTCATGAACACCAAGTTAACATGATTTCTGAAAGATAATATGACACTGAATACTTGACTGGAGTAAACTAAATTAATTAATAAAAAAAAGATTTTAAATTAAGCAAAATCTAATTTCATTTTAATTTATATTTAGTTGTTCTTACAAAAACATTCAACTACAAATATCCTATTCTGTAGCACATACATTAATGTTATTAATATTGGTTGTAATAAATGCTCAAATGCACCATCAGTAGTTTTCGTTGTACCGGTTTAGTCAAAAATCTATAATTATATCAGTTAAATGAGCATTTTGGGCTTCAAAGGCCTTCTAGGTATAGATATATATATTATACCTTTTTAACATTTTAATCAAAGTAAAGATATTTATGAGTGTTGAAGTGTTCAGTAAACTTTAATATCTTGACATGGGATTTTAATGTAAGACTGAGGTCTGAAGACAAGATTTGTAATTGAATAAAAGCTAATGTCAGTTATATTTTGTGTTGGAAATAACTGCATGCACTGTTATACAGTTTATGATGCTGTGAGTCATAGGCCTGCCACAGGGGAGAAGAACTGGGGGTGAATTTACTGCACTGAAATGTCCATTTCCGGGGTGAAATATTTAGTCTTTTCCTTGGGAACCTAAAGTCGTTTTACTGTGTACAAAAAAAAAAGTGCTATATAAAAAGGCACATCAGCCTTGATAAGTGCCTGCAACATTTGTAAGATGTTCCAGTAAAGCATCACAGACGTGCCACCCACAGTCCTATCGACTATTTATAGGGAAATTCCGTTATGGAAAATATCTAAGGAAAAACCTCATTCCATAAATAAGGTGGGAATGTACAAAATGTGTCTTGTGTGTTGTCTAGAAACCAAGTGTTCTGCTCACTTGATCTCGACTGTTTAATAGAAGGCCTCTCTAGAAAGCATTTCATCAGTCCATCTTGGAACTTTTTTTTTTTTTCCCCTCGAAAGAATGCTTTATGCTCCACAGTTATGCCTTGAGCATAGAAAGGAAGTGTCTTAGTCTTACATGCCAGAGGTCATATTTTTATGCCTTGGGTAGTATGGGAGAATTTCATGCTCATGCTATAGACTACGTGTATACACTACCTTTCAAAAGTTTGGGGGGGGGGATTAAAAAATCCAGGAAATAATTAAGTTAATTATAATGATAAATTCTGCCAAAAAAATTTAAATAGTAGCTACTACTATTATCACCAAGATTTTAGAGAATCGTTTTATAAAGTCAAAAATGTGTGTAAATAAATTTAAATAATGTGATACTTAATTTCCACTGTTAAACTAATTTTTATTTCAAACTAACTACTGTCCCTGAAAATGCATAAACAACCACCATTACTGAATGAACAAATTAAGGCTCTACTGCTTGTCCCTGTCTCACGCTCTCTGTTCTTAAGCAGCTCCATCTCATCTTATCCTAATATGAAAACAACTGAGTTCATAATGAGTCTTCGATTAAACTAGCATCCAGAGTCTTGTCTGGATGCTTGTCATACATTGGCGGTGGTTGCTTGCATTAACATGCAATCTCCGAGCTCTGATTCTCTGATCTGATCATCATATCAGGCTTCTATCCAAGGACTTCTTATGGAAAAATATTTAGCGCTTCAAAATTACGGCGTTTTACCTCTCAAACATACATTTCTTAATTTGATGTTGCTTTAATATGTTGAAATTTATAATGTATTAACTTTTTTCTGAAGATGAAAGTTGTCCAGTTAGTAATGTGTAACTGCGCGCGGCGCCGGCAGGGTCACTTGATTTTTTCACCCCTTAAAAGTGGAAAAAGCTTACAATACTCGCTCAAGAATAAGACATTGTTTGAAACTATTCTAAATATTTCTTTTATTTGTCTTTCATTTCCCCCCAGTCCCCAGTTGAAATTACGTCCCTGAATAATATTAATAATAATAAAGAAGAAGTTGCCAAATCAGCATATTAAATTGATTGAATAAATGACAGTATTATATATATATATATATATATATATATATATATATTCAAACGATAATTATGTATTTTAAATGTAATAATATTAAGCAATATTACAGTAACTACTGTATTTTTGATCAAATAAATGAAACAAAATTCTGAACACAAGTGCATGAGTTAAAATTCATTTATATGAATACACTTCAAAATATCTTCTCAAAGTGGTCAAAATGAAACAATCAGACTTTTTATTATTTGCTGTTGAAGCTTCAGTGACACTGTGTGGGCATTTCTCGGAAACCATAAACAATGGCTCTTCTTCTCTAGATTCTGTGGATATAGGACCTTGTTTTCTCAGTTTGGCTGTAACGGGACTGAACCAAATGAAAGATCTTTTATTGTGTCTTAATTTGGTTCATGTGTTGAGGAGTTACTGTCTAAATCTTTCTTAAGATCAGATAGATCAGGGGTGAGAGATGTGGGGGGCCTGGACTGTAACAACGAGGGGCTTTTAACTGTTTTTTTGTTTACATAATAATTTATTGCCCCAATGATTTCAATTCATGCTGGTTTTAAATGAAAACAACTTGTATTTCCTCAGGTCAGTATTGGTGTTTACTGAATCCAACAGGCCTGCATGTCCCTTTGACCAAGCACAGGGTAAAGTAAGATTGGTCAGTCATTAACTCAGGTTTTTTAAAGAAACCGCTTCTTCTTTTTTTGCTGCTGTATACTGTTATTTATGGAAAAGTTTTATACGGACACCCTACATAATGGATTGCTACACTGCCACGCCGGTGAGAGCATTGCCCAAGTGGAATGGAAACTTCATTTCAGATCTAATATTAGCTCTGGCTCCGGAAAATTCCTTTTAAATGATCACTAGCTGAGAAACAGGAAAAGAATTTTCTTTAACGTTTTGGTTGACAGTGCTGGGCAGGAATTTTTTAAGCAGCTTATCAAGGAGGTCCTGGGAAAACAGATGTGGAACCATGAGAGATTAGCTAAGAAAACGCGATGGATCGTTGTCTGACTGTTTCCAAGAACCTTATGTTTGAACAGTCACAACTGTCAAATTATAACTCTCTCATGGTTCTCAGTAAGCATGCGTGACATATTTTAATAACAAACCAACAGAACTGTTATTCTGTGGGGTTTAGTGCGTTTATGGTTGTTTAGGGTACAGGGGGACCACCATGTCCAAAATAATCTCAGGAGATACCTCATAAACTTATAACTTATAACTGTTTGGTTTTTGCCGTTACAGGTAAATCCCATCTGGCCATTGTCCAAAGAGTGAATAATGAAGGAGAGGGAGACCCATTCTATGAAGTTCTGGGCATCGTCACGCTAGAGGACGTCATTGAGGAAATCATCAAATCTGAGATTCTAGATGAGACTGACTTGTACAGTGAGTACCACTTACATGAACAAATCTGGCACAAGCTATTATCAAAACCTGTGATTTTATTCTATTCTATTCTATTCTATTCAACCTATGGATGACTGACTTTAATTTTTTTCCAAAATATGTAGTTCATACATACGGTGACTTGAATGCACTTCTTCTGTGATGAGCAAGTTGTAATGATTTATTTTTGGATGTCAGGGTCAAAAAAATATCTGGGTCAAATGTCAACAAGTCACTAAAATAAACTGAGAAACTGATTTTTCCTTTTTTTTAACGCAGTGCGAGTAAAACTATCTAACTATGTCATCTTGTTATTCCCAAATGAAAGCTGACAACAAGACGAAAAAGAGGATAGCTCACAGAGAGAAGAAACAGGACTTCTCCGCTTTCAAACCCACAGATAATGAGTTGAGCGTGAAAATATCACCACAGCTTCTTCTGGCCGCACTGCGTTTCCTGGCAACTGGTACTGATGTCCAGCATGTAACTACATGTGTCTCTGTTTTTTTTATGATTTAAAATGCAATCACAAACTTGTAAAGCATTCTAAACCCTGTCTTTTTCATTCTTGCCCCCAGAGGTGGAGTCATTCAGTACGACTCAAATGTCAGAGAAAATTCTCCTGCGTTTGTTGAAACATCCTAACGTCATCCAGGAGCTCAAATATGATGACAAGAACAAGAAAATATCAGAGCACTACCTCTTTCACCGCAACAAGCCTGTGGAGTACTTCATCCTCCTTTTGCAGGTACAACTTCTGATTGAAAAGTCACAAAGGATTGAGAGGTTCACAGGACTGAAATCTCAAAGCTCCGTTCCAAATCCCAGAGAGCTGTCTACTTTTTTTTTTTAGCATTTTATAGCAAAAGCTATTGCAAAGGGTTGATCACCTTCTAAGACTCCTTATTTTGAACAGACTTAATTCAAACACTTCACAGAGTTTTATCTTAAATACTTGTAACTGTTGGCCCACAGGGGAAGGTGGAGGTTGAGGCTGGAAAGGAGGGGATGAAGTTTGAAGCTGGTGCCTTCTCTTATTATGGAGTGCTGGCTTTAACCTCTTCACCAGGTCTGATTGATGGATTTTCTCACTTGTTGAAAAAAAAAAAAAATTAAAATGAAATTAAAAAAAGATTGTTTTAAAATGAAATGTACAGTATTTAATCATGAAAGAATCTCTGATGTTTTTACACTCTTTCATATGATTGATTTCTTCATTTTATGCAACTCTTTCTACAAAATCATGCATGATGTTGTTTGCTCTCAGATTTATTACACATGCTTCTGACTCTCTTTAATCAATCACATTATGTAAATGCACACTATGCAAATGATTACTCTTTTGATTCTTTATGGAATTCTGTGTAAATCATATTTTCTTCCCCATGATTTCCTTTTGTCTTTTCCTTCTTTTCCCTTTATTTTTCCCTCCCTTCCTCTTGCTCTCCAGTTCCTCTCTCCTTGTCTCGAACCTTTGTGGTGAGCAGGGCAGAATCGCTGGCAGGATCTCCAGGTATCACACTCATTTCTTAACCTCTTTTCATTCCTTCAGCTGAATCCTCTGCTTGACATTAGAAATTGAAGACTGGAATGGTGCATTAAGAGTTTTCCCTGTTCATTTTGGTTTACAAAGTAACTGTCAGTGGTCTGATTATGGTCATGGGAGCCTATAAGCAATAATCTGATCAACTGATTATCAAAAATTGATAATAAGAAATGTTTCTTGAGCACCAAATCAGCATATTAGAATGATTTCTAAAGGATCGTGTGACACTGAAGATTGGAGTAATGGTTGCTGTAAATTTGTCATCACATTGTTTTAGAATAAATTAGAAATACATGCAGCCTTGGTGACATTTTTCAAAAACATAAAATAATCTTAACAACCCAAATGTTTTTAATGCTACGGTACAAACCATTTGCTGTTAAATGAAAATATTTCATATGAATCAAATTGGTTGTGTATATTTTTCTAAATGTAAAAAAATCCACACGGTTAGACATCTGACCCTGGGATTATATACATTCCAGTGTAATGACTGTTGGACTGCTTCCCCACAGACACCCTTTGAACTGTTTCTTTAAGAAGTGGAGAACCTAATCTTATTTTGATTAAAAAATCTTCACCTTGCATTACGTGTGAGTTATTAAGCAGATGTTCCAATTAGTAATTATGTCACTTTATGGCGAAGTTTGTAAACGTGTAAAACGGGAATGCATTATATCCATCGTTTTATCAGCAAAACAAGAGGCAGTGCCAAAAGAATGTTAGAAATCATTTGTTAATGGTTGTTTTTCCTCATTTATGTTAATTATTTGGCTGTGTAAGCAAATCTTCACTGGATTTCTAGCAGATGAAGATATAAGCCACACTAAATGGCTACTACATCCCAAATTTGGGTTGTAAATAAATGAAGCTCAACTTTTGTGTCTAAACACACAAAAGAATTCCACAGCACAGTTCAGGAGAAGAGACAGGGCATCCAAAATGAATGGAACATCAGACAAGAATCTTTAGTTTCGTTTGTTTACATCACAGCAACACCAGCAGCTGACCACTGACCTGCATTTTTCCCTTTATTTGCTATACAGAAAATAAGTCACCTCCACGACCGTTTGGACTCAACCACTCGGACTCCCTGAACAGGAGTGACCGGATGGAGGCAGTCACTCCCACGCTGGGCAGCAGCAACAACCAGCTCAACTCTTTCCTGCAGGTCTACGTGCCAGACTATTCAGTGAGAGCCGCCTCTGACCTGCTCTACATCAAGGTCTGAGCACTGCTGAGAATTTATATTGCACTTCTGAACTCAAACTGGTTTATTTGAAATGCATGGAATTTCTGAAAGTTGTAGTTTGACTCATAAATTCCTGTCTGACCACAGTCATGTTAAAACTGAAAATCATTATATTGAAGCTCTATTCAAATGAATGGCGTCATGCAGTTTTCAAGGATTTCAAACTTTTTAATGCCCAAATATGATGATCCTACGTCCTGAAATATAAAGACAGCTGTATTTTCCTGAATGAAGTCTCATTTATACCGTGTGACTAAAAAAAATGTATGTAATGTTATACATTTCCAAAATGACATAACTGGGATTTATATATTGTCATCGCATTAGAGCAAAGATTCCCCCAAAAAATGAGTGTTTGGCTTTCTAAGTTGACAAAAAGCTATAATCAATTAAATCTTAAAAATGAATAAATAGTTCAAATTAAAACAATAAAAATTAAAAACGTAACAAAAACTGTGATAATTAACTGAGAACCTGTGAACATGCAAGTTTGTAATAAATCATTTAAATATTAATGGAAAATACCAAGGTGTACTTCAAGTAAATATTTCATATGAGAAGGGTTTGGTAAGGGAATCCCTGTACTAGAGCTAAGAAAAATATTTTCTGGAAATTATTTTACTTGGTATTAACTACTAAAAGATTTA
>JAUCMR010000028.1:20928714-20943366 GCA_032357425.1 Enteromius argenteus | reverse complement strand
AGGGAATCCCTGTACTAGAGCTAAGAAAAATATTTTCTGGAAATTATTTTACTTGGTATTAACTACTAAAAGATTTATGAACACATGTCATGAGAACTTAGGAACAGATTTAGTTTTTATTTCTTACTGTTAAAAATGACTAATGTTAAAATAATTATATGAAAATAATACAAAAATGATTAAACTGTGTATTTTTGTTTTTAGAAAGCTGATTTAAAGTAAGAATTAAATTTGGTGGATGTGTTTAAAAATGATAGATACACATATTTTACATTTCCATTTAACATGTTAGCTTACACAGCCCATTAAAAATACCAAAAAGTCTAAAAGTTTCCTTGAAACATCTTGTAATTTGCTGTTTTAAAATATCAGTGTGAATTTCAATCATGCTTCTATTCAAATCAGCTATAAAAATAAATATAAAAATACAAGTGCATGTGATTAATTACAGATATTAGCAGTACAACATTACAAAAAGTCTAAAATAGACCAATATAATTACATCTCATTAACACTTCTTATCCTTCTGTCAGGTGACCCGCCAGCAATATCAGAACGCCCTTATGGCATCTCGTATGGACAAGACGCCCCAGTCCACAGACAGCGAGTTCACCAAGATCGAGCTGACCTTCACAGAGCATCAGGATGGACCACTGGATGAGCAGACCACTCTTTTAACCACCAACGCACACAAACCCAACCACACCGGTCACAGCGATGGGGCAATTTAACCACCCTCAGCGAAGAGAGATGGCAAAAGAGCGCAAATGGCGCTCCCTTTCCACGTACTGAGCGAGAGGCCTTCTCGTACACTGGGCAGCTTCACTTCCTCTCATCACGGTCGATTTCAAAGGGGAACGTACGCAAAGACTACAATGTGAAGGGCCGCATATCCCACAATGCATGCACTAATGACCTTAACACCTTTTGTAGGCAGCGGATCAGTCAGGGACCACCACATCATTCTCGCTCGCTCATTCGATCGAGGATGGACACACTTGAAATAAACACTTTCACTTCGAAGGAGCAAGGTGACGACCCACACCACACCTTGACCAGACACCATACCAGAAGGACAAAGAAATAACGGTGCCTTTAGACAGCGCTCGGTTACCGTCATCAGACGAGGCCCCCGAGGGCCCGGGCCACACGGAGCTCTCCTAAATCTTCCATTCGACCCAGGAAGCCTGAGCAGATGCAGCCACAGATGAGATCTCAGTGACCGGGAGGCTTGTAAACATGGAGATCAATATCCCCGAGCCCTTCGAGAAAAGCCAGAATACATCTCAGCCTATCAGAAGAGGCCTCACGACCAAAGACATTTGGCATAGACAGGATAAAACAGGCAGCATAACTGTGGGTCCTTTGCGAGAATTAAAAAAAAAAGAAAAGAAAAAAGCAGCCTCGGACATGACACGCAGGCAAAACGGCATTTGTCTGGACTGTGCCAAATAACAACCACAACGATTTCTGCCCTGGTCAATCCACGTCACGCGCAGATGAGCTGCGTACAACGTTCACAGTACAAAGAAATCAAATGTGTTTACATATGAGGGCCTTTTTCATCTATATATATATATATATATATATATATATATAATATGTGTATATATAGAGAAAGAGGGATTTTTTTTACGTCAATCCTGATTGTGCTGTGGTACAGCGTCACCTATTTTAAGGTGAATAGAGTATATGTCTCATGACTGGTTCCATTTTTACGTACGTCGGACCACTCTTTATTAACGATATGTTTTTGATTTTCAGTGCTTTTGTTGTAATCACATAACTCTTAATTTTTAAAAGAAACATTTTGTATGTCACAACTACCTTTCTTCAGATAGTTGCTAGCTGCGTTTAGGACCTCAAAGACACTATTTCAGGAACTTACACTGTAACTTATATCTCATCTTCTGATTACACTATTGCTCTTTTATCTTATTATTTTTATTATTTTTAGAAAAGCTATTCATGTAGGACTCAATGTCATGGGATTGTAAAAGTGGTACTTGATGATTTCCTGAATTTAAAAGAGATAAAAAAGGAAAATAATTCAGAATTATTGTATTTATTTGGTTTAAGGTTACACTAACGCTCTTGGTACAAAGGGGAACGAATCTCTGGCTGATGTTTTTATCCGCTGACTGATTTTTATTTTTTTTAATCACAACCTCCTGAGACGCTTCTGTCAGATGCGTAAAGCCGCTGGATATCAGGACATTCACGTCTTAAGTGTTTATGTAGCAACCTCTCAGTGCAATAGTGCAACAGCTATGCAGGGACAATCATGACCAATTAATGTGCTCACAGGTAGGACACAATATTCAAAATGTAAACTAGCAGAATTTAATTTAATGAGACTGAGAGGTAGAGTAAGTCTTTTAGATTAACACAACTACTGTTATGGGGTTTGAGATGTGAAGTAGTGATTGTTGAACACTAACAAAATCTTCGGTCAGCATTCCTGTTCTTCTGTTACATTGACCGCTTATTCCAGTTTTTTTAATCACACTGTGTTAAAAGAGGAAAGCCCGTTCATTTCACTTAAAGCATTTGGTGATGTCCTACAAATCAGATCAATGTTTTCACGTTGGATCGCCTGCCTTAGAAAAGAGGAAACGTCTTCAAAAATGTGGTGCTCTAACATGCGGTTTGAGTCTGTCATACACTGCTGCTATTTTCAATCTTGAATGTGTATAGAGATACTGTACAGTCATAAATCAGAGAGTACTATTGTATGCTTACATACTATAAACCAGACAATGCTATATCAGATTTAAATATACATATTATATATATATATATATATATATATATAATGCAGATGGAAATTGCTATAATAAAACTGTTTGACAACTTTATGGTTGCCTGCATTTTGATTGATTTATTGATTTTGTTTTTACTGAATGTTTCTAATAATATTGATCAGGTGGTGGCAGATATGTGACCTTGGACCACAAAACTGAAATTGAGATTATACATCATAAATAAGCTTTCCATTGATTTATGGTTTACTAGGACGGGATAATTTTTGGCTGAGATACAACTATTTTAATATCTGGAATCTAAGGGTGCAAAAAAAAAAAAAAGCCTTTAAATTTTTCCAAATTAAGTACTTAGCAATGCATATTACTAATCAAAATTTAAGTTTTGAAATGAACAAAAATATCTTCATGGAACATGATCTTAATATCCTAATAACTTTTGGCATAAAAGAAAAATCTATCAATTTGACCCCATACAATGTGTTGTTGGCAATTGCTACAAATACAAAAAAAAAGTAACTTATGACTTATGTTTTGTGGTCCAGGGTCACATATAACACTGGTTCAGGTGCATGATATAGAATGCACTGTAAACATAAAAAATAGATTAAATCAACTAGAAAATTGCTGCAAATAAATTGATTTTTAAAACAGAAAATGAATGGCTGTTTGGGGATTATTTTTGTGACACTACATTACTGTAAGCTACTGAAAGTTTCAAGGGGTAGCCTAATGTCTACCTGTCTGTTGTCTATATATATATATATATATATATATACTGCATGTGTGTGTGTATTACGTTACCACCCTTTTGCTGAGATCAGTATAATCCTGATATTTTGGATTAAAAGGTATTTTACTAAACCGTTTTGAACACAAGCTAATGATTTGATCCAGATCAAAACCAAGATTGGATTTTGTAATTTTACAATCCTTTTTAACAACCCACTTTTTAACGATTTGATCCAATCCATAGTTATATTTTAGAACAACTGGCCTCTTGGGGTTCCACAGAGCACTAATAATCTATATGTGGTAATCTGAAAAACTGTATCTGGATCGTTGTGATCCTATCAGAAAGGATTACATGATCCTGGACAGCAAAACATGGGATTTCTGATCCAGATGAAGCTTTTTCAGCAACTGGCCCTTAAAGTTAAAGTTCCCAGGTTTTCAGTAAAATACAAGAGCTAGCGAGCACAACTTTTCCAGGCTGGAAGATGCAAGGACAGCTATTACTGAATAACCACACGGTGGTGCTGCATGTCAGGAACTTTATTCTCTTCATACGCAACAAGCCAAAGCACTGAAAACCAATCCTGTGTAGCAAACAATGCAAAACATGAAACAAAAAAAAATTCCGGGTTTTTTTTCTACATTAAAACTACAGTAAGATCTGATTCTCCCATATTGTCAGTGATAACAGTTCATTACTTTGCACAACAAAAAATCCTGCAAAACATGTCGATGAAACAACAGTCAAAGAAAACCATTTTAAAAAGGGATTCACAGGCTTGGGCTCAAACAGAATCAAACAAATTCAGAATTTTTAAACAATAAAAAGTACAGATGAATCACAAACATACCACACACCCATATACAGATTTTACCTGAATGGCAAAGACTAAAAATAAACATAAAGGGGTGTTTTATTAGGTTAAAGCAAACCCAAACATAACACAGTCACTGTGAATTGAAATGAAGGACGTCTAATAACAGTCTTTGGGTTATGAAAGCGTCCCTTCACAAATTACATTGGCAAGATGACTTTGATTGAATGTCAGTCCAAAATAAACAACATCGTATAAAATAAACCAATACAGCATATATGAGTGCACATATTATGTTACTCCAAAGCAACATGGACCAACTTAAAATTCCCTTTTTGATTTAAAACAATAACAAAAGACAAAACCACTTCTGATGCCAAATAGAGCACCATGTCAGCCAAAAACAAAGTTTCAGGATCTGGACTGTAACTGTATAAACTACAAATGTTA
The DNA here is from genome assembly GCA_032357425.1 of Enteromius argenteus. Lineage (NCBI taxonomy): Eukaryota > Metazoa > Chordata > Actinopteri > Cypriniformes > Cyprinidae > Enteromius > Enteromius argenteus. The sequence continues at coordinate 20,938,604 of JAUCMR010000028.1, read as the reverse complement.
TGACAGCGTGTGATTCATGGACGAGCTTCCTTTTGGTCCACTGTCACCCACAAGACTTTGTGTCAAACAATCAGACCAACTTTCACTCTTAAATCACAGCCAACTGCTAAAAAACTAACCGTTATGATAAAATCAAACAAAAAGATTTGTTTTCAATATATCTCGCTGAATTAACTTTTATATCAGTGGATATAAAAATAGTAAATTTAAGCTCTGGATTCAAGGTCTAATATTAACACAGTGATCATGGTGAGTGCATAAGAAATAAAGGGAGATTTCAGAGCGGCGGTCATCTCCCGAATCGTTACTACACTCAAGTATCTACTAACCTGAAACCCTGTAAATCACTCTGCATAAAATGGCAACAGTTGCATGTGTTCCATTTTTCACCCAATAATATGACAGCAACTTGCACACGACCAGTTATGAAAAGAAGATGGCAATGTTACAGCACTTAACAGTCAGTCAGACAGATACTGAGCAAGCTGCATTGTTGTGTGCCATTTCCCAGCATGCTACATGGCTCTTATCCAAATTTTGAAGGCCTTATTCAGCCACAAAATAAGTATTCATGCAATTTCCTTAAGCTTAAGTCAATGACGTACCTTGTAACTGTTATTTGTTCCCTCAATATCATGCAAATAATTGATTCTGTACTTCAGTTTAAACAGGGATCTTTTCTCCCTGTTAACACTTCTATGTTTTACAGTGAGGCCATCTGTAAACCTCATTCAAAAATAAGAAGCTAGAACTATCAAAACTCAGTTTTTGCTTCATACTCTCATCAGACCTTAAACTCTAAAATACGTAATACACTTTGCAAGAAATAAACACTCTCTCTTATATCTCTATAAAATATATGGCTGAGTGTGAATGCAATAATTATACTTATTTAAACCGAACCCAGAACCCGAATCCAGTTAACAGCAATGCAACAGGCTTATTCTTCCTCCTCCTCCTCCTCCTCCTCATCGTCATCCTCATCATGGCAGTGCGTGATCTCCTGTGGCGTCTGGGGGAAGAGGTGTGGCGGATTGATCTCGCTTATGGAGCGGGTTAGCTGGTGTCTCTTGCACTCATGGTCTCTGAAGTCGATGGAGTGGCGGTTGCGGGTGGCCATGGGTGACTCTGTGTCATTGATGTCCACGTGAGTGTGCTCCACCGTGGACTCGTGAGGCATCTACATGTAAAGCACAGACAAAATCAGTGATCAGTGACTGATTAACGTATTAACTGTAGACAGTGCATTTGTTGAGTTTACCAGGACATGGGCGGCTCTGAACAGGTAGCTGAAAGGGTAGTAGAGGAGATTGATGAAGGACGCAGCGTACAGGTCAGCGTAACGCATCACTTGAGAGGCAAAGAGAGTCTGACGAGAACCGCTGCGGAACAGACTTCCCATCATCCCATAGCACATGTCCATGTCATGGGTCACTTTCTGGGAAATCAGAAACAACATGAAATTGAGCTTTAATCAAGTGATGGGGATAAGACTTGTTATAAAACTCTTGATAAGACTCGACTGGGATTGTGTAGAGCCCTTTGAAACAGCATTAAAACTTCATTGTTGGCTCCCAATTAAAGTCCACTATATGGAGAAAAATCCTGGAATGTTTTCCTCAAAAACCTTATTTCTTTTTTTATTGAAGAAAGAAAGACTTGAACATCTTGCATGACATGGGGGCAAGCATATAATCAGTAAATTTTAATTCTGGAAGTGAACTAATCTTTAAAATGGAAAACCTAAATACGTTAAAATGGATTTTTCTCCACAGTAACGTGACTTCACTGACAATATTGTCAGCGCACAGTGCACTGCTTTCCTATGTAACAAGAAATATACCTTAATCCTTCTCTGAAGAGAGCTGATATCGGGTCTCTCATTGCTGCTGCTGTCCAAATGCCTGTGGATAAAAGAAAGGATGGAGAAAATAGCAGGAGAAATAGAGAGATGTGTGGTGAGAACAGAGTCGAACGAGTTAAAGCAACAGAAGTGAACCATCAGTCTTAAAATAGAAAGGAATTTGCGCCCCTTTATCTGCATGTCAAATGGCTGCAGACAGCAGGGAGGGAGAGACATGTTCTTCTCTGGGTAAACGAGTGCATGACTGAGAGCACGCACGGGCACTGGATGGCAGCGGTGCAAACATCTGAGCATGAGCTCATGGATGATACCTACTTGTAGAGCTCTGCCAGGAAAATGTCCAGGCTCTGTAGTTCCTCAAACAGTGCTGCAAAAAAGAGAACACTGTGAACTGTCCTCATCTGCTCCCATGGTCATAAAACTGAGCATAATGTATGTCTACAGGCTGCACGGATCACTTTTAAAACTATTATTTTAATATCAGTATTTGTTTTTATTTTTCTATTTTCTGTTTCATTTTAAATTTAGTTCGAAAATTTGTTAAACCAAAAAAAATTATTGTGATGTTTTTTAGAGCTGTTTGAACTCTTATTGTGACGGCACCCATTCACTACGAGAAAGTAATAAAATGCTAAATTTATTCAAATCTTTTCCAATGAAGAAACAAACTACATCTTGTAAGGCCAGAGGCATTTTTAGCTAATTTTTAGGTTTAGTTTTAGTAATATTGTTTTTTTTCGTGTCTATATAGTTCTTATTCATTGCTATTTCATCTTTAGTTTAAATGGATTAATCCACCCCAAAATGTTAATTTTGTCATTCACTTACCCCCATGTTTTTTCGTCTGCGGAACAGAATTGAACATATTCTGATTATGCCTTTCATACTTTTCTGGACCTTACCAGTGTTATTTACTTGCCAGTCAATTGGACAGTCACAAGCCTCCCACTTTTCATTCAAAATATCTTAAATTGTGTTTCCGAAGAGGAAAAGGATTTGTGGGTAAGTGATTAATGACAAAATCTTCCATTTTGGGGTGGAGTAACCCTTTAACGAAATAAAAATGAAAATTGTAGCTTAGCCAGCTGGCTAAATTAAATGAAAAATGTTTCCACTGTAGGTTTTATTAATGAGCATTAACTACAGTGACCCTGTCCCAGACTCACTGCTCTTGTCAGTCCACACATGCAGCTCCTGAGCCAGCTCAGGAATCACCAGGAACGTTCTCCAGCCCTGACGCTTCTTAGACTTCAAGATGTCTCCAAAGATGTGGTCCCCAATATACAAAATGTCCTTTCCTTTTGCTCCCAATAGGTCACAAACTATGTCTGAGGAACCTGGGGAGAATAAAGCATATTCAATTAGGTATTTTAGACCAGAATGTAAAAAAATTTAATAGAAAGAGCAAGATTTATTTTTATCTTACCACCAGAATACACTATGCCATGCTGCAAGGGACCTGTATACGTTCCAATCTTCAGTCTTCCAGTGGTCTACACAACAGAAATGTGGCTAAATGAATGAGTCTGTCATATTAAGCTACTCATGTGAGTCCAGCAGATCTTACCGTGTCCACCTGTCTCAGGACTGTGCCCTCACTGAAGAACAGTGGCTTCCTGGCGTCCACCAGAATAAGGTCAAAGTAGGACTGCCAAGGCCGATGAGGCATACCAGTCTGTAATAAAGAAATAATAGATTCAGTCTGTCATGGTCTTTGTGTATGTGATAAAACTGCAATAAAATAAGTTCTTATAAGGCCCCTGATACTCCCCGTCTTTCTCTTCATACCCACTTTCTCAACATTTGTTATTAGAACACTTTTTAATGAAAACTGTGATATTACAGACACACCATAACTGGCAAAATTAATCCTCAGAGAGTTTTTTTACACAGTGCAGCTTGCTGGTTCATGTTTTCTACACAAATTATATGTGAAATGTATATTGTCCTTTGTCACTAGACATATTCATTGGGGATCTGAGACAAATAAAAACAACTAAGCACCACTGTTACGCTAGTGAACTGAAGATTACTTACTTTTGGACCATGAGGAAAATCAAACAAGTATGTCATGATTTTCTGAAAGAGAAAAGGAGAGGAAATTACATCTTACATTTGTTTCTAATGAAAATCCAACAGATGGTTATGGGCTCTTGGTCTGTGCCGCTGCATCTAGAATAACTCACATCTGTGTACTTGTAGTCACTGTTGGTAACAAGGAACACTTTGGAAACTTCGTTCATTCGGCTTAGAAGCAATGGTAATTTGGCCTTGATCAAGACAGAAACACACAGAAAATATATCTGTAAACTATAAACTAGAATTTAGTGAAATAAGGTAACAAAAACACTGGTCAGTAAGAATTTGCTCAATAACCTGGTTTACTTACATCCTTCACCACATATTTCTCCAGGTTTTCAACTGTTTTCTCTTTTAGTGAGCCCTGAAATGTCACACATAGGGAGTTACCCATAGTATGAAATCTATATTAAGTCAAGAAAGGCTAAAAAAAATAAATTTTCTGGCACTTAAAAATATCCTTTACCTTAAAATGAACCCAATCCACAGCATCTCTGACATCCTGAAACATGCTTTTGAAGGACATGAAAAGATCTCCATCTTTAAAGCCTGTCTCACAACTGTGGAGATAAAAATTAAAAGGTCATAGAAAATACCACTTCAGATGGTCTACCATACTTTCATGCCAGAGAAACCACAAAAGCATTAAAATGAGGGCACAAAAACAAACCTTGTATATCTGGAGCAACTAGTGAAGAAGTCAACCAGGCAGGCAAAGAGGTATGTCTCTAATAAAGCACAAAAACAATATTAACATGGACTATAGATTCCATATATCCTTTTGGATTTTGTTATTAGTAGATAGAAGATTTTAACCTGGGAGGTTGAAAAGTGTGTTGAGGATGTAGAATCGCTCAGTGTCTCCACGCTGAATGAACTTGTTTGGGTACAGCTCTCTTATCTCTGGACTACAAAAAAAAAAAACTTGTTGGATGTGTGACTAACCCTGTAAAATCTACATAAGTGAAACTCTTTACTTCCTTAATGCACTGTTTTTGTCTTATTGTTAATTATTCAAAAAGTGTATGTTCTTCCAAACAGTTTTTTTAAAACTGTTTTTGTTGCTTTACTAGCATAAAAAATCCAACAAAGAATGAATTCACAAACAAAGTGATTACTATGCAGGGCTTCAGTTGCTCTTAAATTATGAGTGCAGACTCACCCACGCAAGAAGTTAAAACCATGAGCACACACAAGGATGTTTCCATACGCATCTACTTTCAGCAGGTTTCCATACATTGTATCAAACACCAAGCCTCTGAGAGATGTACAGAATTTGTGTGAATCAGAATATATAGACAAAATACAGTTAGAAAAGTATATGAGCATGTTGACCTTTTAAATCACCTTGTGGGAAAAGCAGGGTCATAAACAAAGTTCAGCAGCTCTTGTGGGTAACCAATGGAAACCAGTCTTTCCACAGTCAGATCGAAGCCGAGAGATTCATACTCCGGAGACTTGTACACTATTAACAGACAAGAAAACAAAAAAGTTATCATATGCAATACCAAAAGTTTAGGGTCATTTATTTGATCAAAAATACAGTAAAAACAGCAAAATATTATTACATTTTAAAATAACTACTTTCTACATGAATATATTTGAAAATTTAATTTTGGATGGAAAAGCTGACCTCAAACTTTTGTATAGTTTATATCAAGTAGTGTATATCGAAATAAATAAACAAATGGTATTATTGTTGCCAAATGATCCATTTCCTTCATTTGTTGGTAAAATATGAGACACTGGTTAGAAACCATTTTAACTGCCAAAATGGACTTATTATTAGAACAACTGTGTTATAATATATTATAACTGTGGCTTGTTGTTAAAAAGAGGCATAATAAAGTAGAGATAAACTGCTTCATTTTCAATAGTAGCAAAAAGGTTTAAGTGAACCTTTATAGGTAAAACCTCTCTATTAATATGATGCATGTTGCAAGAAAAAAAAGCCAGATCAGCTGAATGAACATTTCCCCAAAGATATCACAATCTTCTTCTTGAAAGAGAGGAAGGAAATGTAAATATTGCTGAAACTGAGTTGACCTTATGATCAAGCTTTACAAATATCCCAAACTGTCTGACTTGTCACCATGTCACCAAATAAAAGGGAGACCACATTTAGCCAAAGATTTTACTGACCAACATGGTCTAATTATTAGCATTAAAGTTAAATAAACAGAGTCAAAATTGTTGTGCACTCTTCACTTCTTTTCTGCTGAAATACTTGCCAAGGTAAGCACATTCACTGCTCTGTAATTAGAAGGGAGTTACGCAGAATACGCACATTGATCTAGCAGACTAAGCAGCTCATGCCTGGTGTTAATATTAGACTGTGTGCTGGCAATAGAACTTCAAAAGCTTTTCCTGTGAACATTAGCACTCATTTATCACTACAGATCCATAAACAGGAAGATAACCAATCAAAAGCAGCACATTTTATATCACAGATGTCAATGCACCCATTCATCTTGTTGAGAGCTTTACGTGCAAGAAATCATGTGCCTGACATGAGCCAGCTGAAGACAGGGGTGCTATTTACAGAGCCATGACACCAAGGATAACCTTACAGTACCGTGCTATGATGTTACCATTTCGCAATGCTTTACAATTCTTTTGAAATTACTTCAGAAATGACACTGCACAACAAGGCACCATGCAAACCTCATCTGTTTCAGAGACAGCACATACGTCATCTTACCTGCTAGAGTGTAGTCCATATCAAATCCAAAGCATTTAATCTTCTCCATTGCCAAACTTCTATTGACAAATATTCTGCAGAGATAAAAACAGTCAATTTAAGATAAATGTCATTGATATAATGTTCTCTCAGCTGCAAACTCTGTTAAATTCAGCAGACTGTATTATTCCATTGCCTTGAGCACAATCCATGAGCTGTTCAGCTCTAAAGGAGTTCATGTTAGTGTAGACAATGAGTTACAGTAATGTATTGTGACCTGTAAAAGCAATAAATCTGAATTAATACATTTGGTTAAATTATATCTAATCCTATTTCGCCCAACAGCAGCAAAGTATGAGGTGAAGCAAATGGCACTGAAATATTCCTTGATTTTCAGTTAAATCAAGTTTTTTTGGGTGGTAATAATTAATACTGTTTCAAGAAACCAAAAACAGAATGGTAAATAAAATACATTAAAAAAATCAGGAAAAAAACTTCATAGTCTGCTGAACACATCTGTTTTACAAACCTGAAAAACATGTTTTTTTTCTTCTATAAACTGATACATGATACATAGAAATAATAGCAGTACATGAACAGTTATTTTTAATAAACCAAAATATGCACTTTTATACAAAACCTTTAAATTACAGTTAACAGTAAAAACTTGCTACGTAATAGTTAGTGATTTTAAGTTTAAATCAAATTTTGTCTTCTAAAACTGTTTAATTGTGCTGTGATAAGATATGTTCTTGATGTTAAAATAATTGTTTTTATTTGAATTCACCTGATGCTAAAACATTACAAATGTCGCTAGGAATAATAAGCTGTTAAATGTGTTAAGAGCATGAAGGAGATGTAGCTAGGGGAAGGGAGAATGAAGGAATGATCTCACAGATTCAAATCCCATCACAGGTCTTCCTATGGACACCTACATACAGTCACAGCACAGTGCAAAAGCATTGATGGTTTTGCTCATCTTGTATTTTTAGTGCTGTGCTGTGATGAGTACATGGGAGAAAAAACCATCAATTACAAAACAGATAATCAGTCAGCACTGCAGGTCAACAACAAAACTTTGGCATACCTCATAGAAGGATGACAGTGGGCCAGTTCCTGTGGTAAGCTTTGTAATAAAGGAATACATGGACTATATATTATATCAGTACACAGCTAATGGCAGTACATGAATAACTGTGTCTAGTACACTTATAAATGACATTTCAGGTGTTCTTACCATTGGACTTTTTTTTTTTTTTTTTTTACATATAGGACTTTGTGACTGCCATGATGGTTTTTCTGCCAAAAACTATGTCAACTATTTCATTTATAGCAAAGTCTGACTCTGCATGTAAATAAGGATTGTTCTTATGAAAGGACTGTTTGCCATAACAAACGCAGCATTTTAGGAACTTGAGAGTATTGTGCTGACATGTCAAATTAACCTGCAAAAATGCTTAAAGTAAATATAGCATACTAAAACATGGGATATGAGAATCATCATGTGAATATACACTGTTACAATGATCATTTAAAAAAAAAATTAATGTAATACTTGAATAAATTAAATAGTTGGGCACAGTGAGAAAACAATTCTTTTGAAAAAGACTGCAATACACAACTTTTGCATAAATCACATGCAAGCTGACATACTTTCAACAATGAAGCTGACAAACAAAATGATTTTGACAAACAGACATACAAACAGGTGCATCCACAGAACAATATAATGGCATGACAACAGTAAACATGCTATACTACAATATTACATTTCACATAAAATAAAAACTATAATTACGAGCCTACCATTCTTTTTGAAGATTTAATTTTTTCTATGTACCCAAAAGCACTGTGCAAATAAAATTATAATATCTCAATAAAGACAGGTCTTCATTATTGACCATAATCTCAACTGGAGTAGAGACCAGGTCTTTTATGGTCATTTTCTGAAAACTTTTTGTACTGATTAAATTTAGATAACTTACATGACAATGGATTTGTTTTCAAGTTACCAAGATAGTAATGGCAATGGCCTTTAAAGTTGAAAGCATCAGTGAAACGTATAAGTACCTGTGATGCACCTCTCTTCTGTATTTCTTCATGGACAAACCATCCATGTTGGCAGGAAGTTCTGCATAATTCTGGAGCCGATCACTCCAAGAGGTTGTCATCTTTAACCGTTATAAGTCTGAGAAAGAAAGCAGCACTTAAAAAGATTTTTAAATACAGTGCAGGCCGACAGCAGAACACAATACATTTGAATATGCACAACACTGGTTTAGTATCTCAGAGCTTTTCACCACATTAAATTGTTGCACAATAGCTCTGCAGGTAATATGCAAACCTTAACAATAAAAGAGTAGACACATTCAAACATGTTTAAACAGAATCTCAAAACGTTCTTCCCATATATTCTAATGCTACATTTAGAATAGGCTAATCATTTCAAGTATAACAGTATTTCCTGTATTAAAGACAAACAGGAAGAACACAAAGATACAGAAAGCTGCCTGAAACAATGTTTAAAAAAACAATTACAAAATACCAGGTTTATGATGATGATAATGATCTCTAGATACCCCTTAAGGAACTACTTTACACTGAAAGACAAGTCACAGAAGACACACAATATTTTTTAAATCATGTGTTTTTATTTATTTTATTATTTTTACTTACATAACGTAAAATTTTTGAAAAATGATACGCACATAAATATGCATATTATTTTCATCTTTGCCTGACGTTGCATACGCAAGACAATAACGTTAGTATATACTATATACCCGCTGCCTTTATATTCATAGTAAGACGTAACGGAGCTTTGAATTCAAAGCACCTGCTGTTTTACTTATATAATGACAATAGTTAGTTTCCATATTATTCCTCAGAATAACTGTACAGATTTACTAATAATATCGAGACATTATGCGATGGGAGCAGATCTTTGCTCTTGTTCATGCAGTTCCGTGATGGTAAAGTTAGCACCACAGCTAACGTTAACTAACATTCCTTTAGTTTTGATCAACCGGAAACTAATGCGTAAGATGGAGGAAACTGCCTTAACGACTGTCGTTTAAACGCTCTTAATCACAGTTTTTCCGCTTCATCTTAATGGCATAACTACTGCTTCTTGAAACGCGTTATATCTGCGCTCAGTTTCAGTAGGCTACTTACCTCACCTCCTTCAATGACCAACAACTGCAGTTCTGCGCTATCTGCATACTGCGCATGCGCAAACCATCCACCACTAGATGTCCATCCAGCCAC
>JAUCMR010000028.1:20916851-20928614 GCA_032357425.1 Enteromius argenteus | reverse complement strand
AGACGTTACAAAATAATAATAATAATAATAAAAACAAAGAAAGGAAAAAAAGAAATTGGAAGAGAAATATCGCCATCTATTGGTTGTCAACTTTAGGCTGGGTTCAGAACAGTTCATATCAGAACTCAAAAAAACACAAAAACAAATAGCAAAATAGTTTGTTTGCTTTTTTTTTTCCTTTTTTAAAAAAAAATAAAATTCATGTAGCCGTTGTCTAATGAAACAAATGATTCTTCCTTATTTAGTAGAAATTGTGGGTGTTCGTTATGCTCGTTCATGAAAAACGATTTTAAAAAGCAAATTTCTGCTTTTTCAACAGTGTAAGAACAAAGACTAATTATTTCTTTATGTACTTCTTTTAATGAAATTATTGTATTAAAAATTTGTTTTGGACAATTGTCATTTGGTATTTCTGGGGGACCATTTTTTTTGGCTAAATTTATGTGTCAGACTAGGCTGAAGTGTTTATTTATATTTATTTATTATGCATTTTAAAACTGCATGGGCATCTAAAACATTTAATACCGCTAAAAGTAATAAAACAAATCCAGGATCTAAACAAGATATTTAATCAAGCCTAAATCGATTTAACTGTTAAATTTCGGGTCTGTTCAACACTGCGCAAACCTGGACAGTTCCATCGACAAACAGTAGTTTAAACGACCCCAAAATCTGTCCTTTGTGTGCAAGTGTCAAACACACCTGTTAAAAACGTTACAATTAAACGAATGTTTTAATGGTCTGAAAAGGTTTATTCTCGTCTTAACTGTCACCACCAGAGGGAACATGACAGACTGTTGAATGGGACAGTCCACCGGGTATATAATCACAAGCACACCCATTTTAGACTCCTTTAGTTGTGACGAAGATGAGTTACGGATCAGATAACTACATGTCCTCATCCTATAGAAAGATTTTCGGGGAAACCCCTCGTTTTACCGGCTCCACCTCTAGGATGAGCAATGTCTCCTCAAGGAGCTCCGTGTCTTCCAGCGGCTTCAGGTCCCACTCTCTCTCCCGCAGCAGCGCCTCTCCAGCGGGCTACTACAAGAGATCGGGCCGGTCATCGTCCTTTTCACCGGTGCATTTCGACAACGTGGATTTCTCCCAAACAGCTGTGTTAAACAACGAGTTTAAAATCGTCCGCACCAATGAAAAGGAACAACTGCAGGGTCTCAATGACCGTTTCGCGATGTTTATCGAGAAGGTGCGCAATCTGGAGCAGCACAATAAAGTGCTGGAGACAGAATTAGTGAGTCTGCGCCAAAGGCAGAACGAGCCGTCCAGACTCGCTGACCTCTACCAGCAAGAGATCCGGGATCTGCGAGCCCAGGTGGACGAGCTGAACAACGAAAAATCCCACATTCTTATCGAACGAGATAATATCGAGGAAGACCTGCAGAAACTCCGAGGCAAGTTTGAGGATGAGATCCGAGTGCGCGAGGAGGCAGAGCAGACGCTCAGATCCTACAAGAAAGATGTGGATGATGCCACCATGGTGCGCGTGGACCTGGAGAGAAAGGTCGAGTCCCTCTTGGACGAGATCAACTTTCTGAGGAAGGTGCATGATGAAGAGGTGACGGAGTTGACTAGTATGATCCAGGCAGCTCAGATATCTGTGGAAGTGGAGTTATCCAAGCCGGATTTGACCTCGGCCCTCAAAGAGATCCGTGGGCAGTATGAAACCCTCGCGTCCAAGAACCTGCAGTCTGCTGAGGAATGGTACAAATCAAAGTTCGCCAGCCTCAACGAGCAGGCCACCAGAACCAACGAGGCCATGAGAGCCACAAGAGAGGAGATCAACGACTACAGGAGACAACTACAGTCCAAAACCATTGAAATCGAAACCTTGCGAGGCACAAACGAGTCTCTTGAGCGACAGATCCGCGAGATGGAAGAAGCACACAATGCCGAGGTCGCAGGTTATCAGGTAGACACATAAAAAAATATATTTCATTTTATAAAATGTAACACAATTTAATAAAAATAGAAAAAAGTTGTATTACCTATCTATCTAACTATCCATCTGTCTGTCGGTTTTAACCAATAATTTATTATTCTTAAGGAATCCCCTTCAGGACTTCTTTTATAAGTATTTATTTTGTATAAGTATTAATACATAAAGGAACGCACGTGGTTTTCATGAACTTTAATCAACGCTTGCCTTCATAATAGTCCTACAACACGACATAGACATTTTCAAAAATATAAATATTTAATGTAATCAGCCAATTCATATTAGGAGCTCGTGTAAACTGTAAATGTAATAATTCGAAGAACTGTAAATTATACCACAGGGCAGGACTGAAACTGTTTGAAATGGCATGTGAAGTAGCCGAGTGCTCTGTCCATGGTGCTGAACTAATCGCACACGAGAGGTGGCCGAGGTTAATTCCGCTAAGAAGAGTCTCTTGATAAAGAGGATTTTCCAAGGGAGGTTTATGCAAGGTCATGTTCACTTGGAGAAAGAAATCCAAACGATAAACTCAGTTTATGTTTACACTGATGTGTTAGAACTCGATGAGTTAGATTATTTGCAAATGTGAACATTTAAGCATACTGCCATATAAAATATCCAATTCATTTTGGCTTGAGGTTCTTCTGAGACATGACCTTTCATCTTTTAAAAGTGAATGAAGTGCCAGTTTAAGTCAGATTAGCTGCTTTGAACTTTGTGCTGAGACAGCCGGTCAATGCCAAGAGATCAAGGTTCACATCAGCTTTTATAAGAAAGATCTAATTTAGGTGCTGAGCTAAATTATTTAATAGTCATGTGAATGAAAAAAGTGCAAGATGGTTTCAATGTATTGCATTTATTTACGGGACAGGCACTACAGAATTTTCTGTGCTAGGGATAACATTGATTTACTTTTTTTTTTTTTAAATCCCATTAAACAGGAAACAATTGGGCAGCTGGACCTTGATCTTAGAAATATTAAGAGTGAAATGGCCCGTCACCTCCGGGAGTATCAGGATCTTCTGAATGTCAAGATGGCATTAGACATTGAAATTGCAGCATACAGGTAAAGCACCAATAACTTCATATTAACTCCACACTAAAAAGCACTAATGATATGAATAAGAACTGACCAGTCTTCATTGATGTCCTTATAGAAAGCTACTGGAAGGTGAAGAAACCCACTTCAGTTCTGGGGTGACTTTCTCCAGCACACCCAGCATCACTTATGGGTATCAGAGTCGCTCCGCTTTCACCTCAACCCGCAATCCCAAAAAAGAGAAGGAAGAAGAGGGACACGGCAAAACTAAGGCAGGAGACAAGCGGGAGGAAAACACGGCAGAAACCGCTGTGATTAAGAAAGCAGAAAAGAGTGATAATGTTGATGTTAACTCAAACTAGAATGTTATGCTTATTAAACCAATGCTTCTCTAGATATTTTCCCAAAAGTCTTTTGGGTGTTTGGCACAGTAATCACTGCTATTAGCTAAAAAACTGCCAGTTGTTGTTTATAGTAATTGGTAACATGTTTAAATTATTGTTATGGTGATATAATCGTTTAAAAAAAAAACATATCTACAATATGCTGGTTCAATATTTCAGAACTTGGGCCTCAAATATTTCCTGTGTTTCTTAATTGTAGTTTTTTTAGAAAGTATTTTAGTCCTGTTGATGGTTTTAGGAGTATAAATATGAACTTATTATATTAAGGGATGACTTAAGATACAGCCAACATAAGCACTGATCCAATGATTATGGATATATTCACATTTATGAAAGGAAAGAACAATGGCATATTACAAATAAGGGACCAAACTGCTGAATTAACTGTTGCACATGTATGCCTTAACTAAAATAAAGTCAATAATCAATAATTGAAATGCTAGTTGTTTTTATTCATAGATCACTCTCAATGGTATTACATTGCTCTTAATGACTGTTTTTTAAACTTACTTAAGACTCAAGGTTTAGCATATTAAATGTTTTTTACTTGCAACTCATTTTCTTAAGCCATAGTGGTTTTGATTATTCTTTAAGCCTTCAAATACTGTTTTGTTAGTGTTACATTACCATGTTTGGGGTTGGTAAGATATTTAATGCTTTTGAAAGCTTCTTGTACTCATTAGGGCTGCATTTATTTGACATTGTTAATATTATTACAATTTTCTGTGTTAGAATTCAATATATTTGAAAGTGCAATTTATTCCTGGGATGCAATGCTAAATTTTCACTCGAATCTTCAGTGTCACATGGTGCTGTAACATCTATTATTTTTGTTGAAAATGTAGAATACATTTTTCCAGGTTTCTTTGAAAATTAAAACAAAAGAACAGCATTTATGTAAATTTATATAAAAAAAACATTTATATAAATGTTTGACATTATACATGCTTTTAATATCAATGAATTATTAAATGGATCTTTATAAAAAAAAAAAAAAAATTATTGGCCAAACTTAAAAAAATTAGTGTTTATGTAACCATGTGAACTTGTACCTGCAATCCTACATTTTCATAAACAATATCTGGACCTTAATGTGACGTAGCATGCAGACAAAAATCATGCAGGATGGGGGCGGGGTTCCCTTGGAAACCATTGTCAACAGTCCCCGTAGGGTAAGTGAGAAGCACCTCTCTATCCCTCATCTCTCTGTTACACTGAGCCTCGGACTCTCCATAGTCATTTGTGATACTGGCTTTGACCATAGAGGTGACTAACATGACATCAGGGGTGAAAAAACACTTCCTAATCTATTATTTTTAGTGTAAATAAAAAGATGACAATATGGCTCATCAAACACAAAAAGATTTCAATCTAAAACGAACAAAGACAAACAGAAACACTTAAAAACCCTGAAAGAGTTGAGGAAGGAGAGAAAGACTGCAAACCAAATGAACTTCACCATTGCTGTACAGAATTTAACACTTACGTATGTATGTACTGTCCAGGTACAGAAGTGAACTATTTCTTTCAAAGTACTGATTTACTTTTTGCCAGCTAACCTAGACGCAAAACAAAACCAAGCAACAAAATGCATGTCAAAACAATATATTCTGAGAAGCAAGGTGTAATTACTCTGTTTATCTTAGTTAGCAAATGTATAAAAGGGAATTTACAGAACCTTTACAGTAAGATAAATTGTAACCAAAAATCAATCAAACCAACCAACAAACAATAAATCAATCAACCAACCAACATAAACAAATAAACAAACAGTATCTTCTGAAAATAGCTAATCAGCTCCAATGTTTTTTAATGCATTTGCTCAAAGAATGCTGCCATATTTTCAATCATATTGAGCAGAAGGCAACCAGGAAGACAAAGGATCACTGCATAGGATAACTTGTGATAAAATTTAGTATAGCCCTTGAAATAAAACCACCATATTATGTAGTTTACACAGTAGCATCACAGTAGCTGGTCTTTCGGTCTTCATCTTTACAGAGCAGGTAGAACAAGTCCAAAATGCAGAACCAGCATGCCATCCTAAAAAGGGAAAATAAGAAATTGGGTATCAAGGAATGCAGTATTTATACTACTGTTTAAAAGACAGCAAATATTTTTTTTTTTTACATAAATTAATACTTGTATCCAGTGAGAACACATTAAAATGTATGAAAAGTAAAAGGAATTTTAAATGAAATGTTTTCAAAGGATCCTGACAGTGATGTAGCAGAAACATTAAGCAGCAAATCAGCATATAAGAACAATGTCTAAAGGACCATCTGACACTAAAGACTGGAGTGATGGCTACTGAAAATAACAATTAAATTACATTTTGATGTTAGATTAACCAAAATGGATTATCGCAGATTTCATTTGAAAATAAACATGACTTGTTATTGATGCCTTTAAAACACATACAGAACAAAGAAAAAGACTGTCAAAGAAATGCTATTTTGAGAGACAGCAGCACTTGACGCTGCAAGTAAGGCTCTAATGTAATGCTGTGTGAAGGGCGAGACAGGAACTGTGTAAGGCACCTATTTTCACACTTATTAACAGCTTACATGAAGCTCATTCTCTTTAAAAAAAGCATCTCAATGATACTAGAACTCACTGAACAACCCTTAAAGGGACGGTTCACACACAAACACACAAAAATCAACATTTTGTCATTTACAGACTCAATTAGTTCCAAACCTGCTTTGAGTTTTTTTTTTTCTTCATCTGTTCAACATAAAATATGATATTTTGAACAGCTGCTGATTGACATTTAAAGTATGGTTAAAATCTTTGGTTACCCACATACTTTACAATCTATTATTTTGTGTTAAACAGAAGAAATAAACTCATACAGGCTTGGAAATATGTGACAATGTGTAAATGATGACAGAATTTTTTACTTTTGGATGAATTATCCTTTTAAGAAATTCTTTGTGCCTCCAGCTGTTTTATTTTTTGCAACAACAACAACAAAAAAACTATTCAAAAGCAAAAATATGAGAGGTATATTATATCAGACATCCACCTGCAATGCATTTTTCCCCATGGTGTTACAAACTTCTCTCAAAGACTGGCATTGTTCAAGAAGATGCTCTCCACACACAACATCAACCTGCCAAATAAAGCAGAACGTTAATGTTCAGGTAAGTGATGCAAGTCACAAATGGTTTTTCTGTCATATCATCTATGCCAGTGCTTTTAATACCACTCCTGCCCTCAAAATACAGCATGTTTGGAAGTATCATTCCTGACCACAGCACAATGCCAAAGTTGAATACTGAGAAAACTATATAACAAAAATATAACAAGTAATATGAGCAATAAAAATATGGATTCTTGCCTTAGCAAACATTATTTTAAGTTAGAGGTTGGTTTCCAGTGGGTTCAAACTTTTTATAGAAGTGCTTTTTCACAGTGACCCTAAAATGGCAGATGGAAATGCATTTCAAGTCTCCATACAAATATACAATACAGCCTCAGTGTATTCCCAAAATGATTAGACAATTTTTAGAGTCTAGTATGTGGAGCAGGGCACAGCGGGCTGTCCTGGAGCGAGGCACACAAACCCTGGTGTCTCCTCTTTCACCTCTATCCCAGTAGATGTCCCTGGCACTATGAGGTGTTCCTCACCAGGCCAGATCAGTCTTAGCTAATCAACACTGAGTGTCTGGATGCCAGGAAAAACCCTTAAGCCAGTAATCCAGATACGACTGTTAGCCTTATAACATGCAAGCAGCCTTAACTAAATGCTGCATGTGACCATAGATCAGAATACTGCAATTAATGTTAATTACACAAACAAAAAAGCCAAAATTATAGAAGCTTTATAGTATATTTTATTATCTTATATTAATTCGGAATGAACCTTTGCGCTGTCACGGCAACAACATTGTAAAACTAACATTTTTGCCTCACAGTAATCAAGAAAGGAGTAACAAATGCAAATTCATATTTGTTGTAAACAACATTATACTTCACCTGAATTGAACTCAGAATATATCTTTAAAATGCCCCAAATCACATGTATACATACTATGAACAATTAACAATGAAAATAATGTAAATACATTAGTATATTTCTGTGAAGTTGTTGTATGTGGCTTGAAGTTTAATGTTACACTTTATTTTAAGGTATCTTTGTTACAATGTAATTATACAGCTAAATACCAACATATACTTACTATAGAGTTAGGATAAGTTTAGATGCTTGTAATTTTGCGTACTTAACTGACAGCATGTAACAAGGACACTAAATTAAAGAATAAAGTGTTACATGTCAGTATATATATTTTACACACACACACGAGCACTAGATTTTCTTTTCAAACGTAATCACTGTTATTCACAACCACAGACAGTCATTTCTATGCTCGACTGAGCTGTGGTTCTTTTCAAGGACTCAAATCCTTATCCAGAATTGGGATTAGGGGGAAACTAATTAAACAGCAATGTGGCAGGACTGTGAAGTGTGACAGAGTCACTGAAGTGTTGAAAGGGAAAGGGAACATCCTAATAACACCATTTCTTTAATCACGCTTTTACATGATGACCTCACTGTGGAAACCCTAAAGACGAGAAGTGATTTTGCTGAATTTAATCTGCTAAGGAGTGAAAAAAGAACAATTTTGCATCAAATGACTCAGCATATCTTTGCTCTGTGTGAAGGGCGGTGTCTGATTCACTCTGCCCATCTTGTCAGTATGAATTATTGAGCGACTGACACAGCTGGGACGTGCTCACCCCACATATCTTTCAGACCTCTGACATTGCTGACCGTCTGAGGCAGGATTTACGCGTCTGGTTTAATGAAAACAAGCCATTTAAGACCAAGGCCTTACCCTTACACATAACATGGTTTATGATTCACAATATGCAAAAAACTGTGGGTGAGAAAGATAAAAGGGAGAAAATCTATATTTCACCTTGCAGTTCTGACTCAGTTCCATCTTCCTCCTAATAAAAAGCTCCACATGACGGACAGTGGCTTCCCCTGACACACGCACATACTTCCTCTCAAGGGGCTGGAGGGTAAAAATATCATCAAGATATTAAAAATGAAAAACAGCTGGGCCTAGAACACAATTTCAGCTCAATTCTACACAATGATTCAATTGTATAATATTAGGTGGCTCAATATCACTGTAGGGTGCCTTCTGGTGTCCTGTACATGGCAAATGTAAAAAAATAACTTTGCCATAACTGTTAACATATTAAAAAGTGACTATAAAAAGGGTTAGTTAAATTAGGCTAAGTTTTTATATTCATAACTAAAAGTATTACTGGGCTCGAGATACACTTTCTACGGTTTTTTTTTGGTTTGTATAAGAGGATATGTATTTTTGCTCTGTCCCCGGCACTGCTCATTAAATTTGAATGAGAGTAGAATACAGTCAAATCATAAAATAATGGTTCTCTATTAATATTTTCTTCATTTATGGTTAAACTCAGTTTGAGTATATTTTTAATAAAAACAACATTTTTGTTTAATAAAACATAAGAGTTTTTCCATTTCCCTTGAATGGTTGTCCACCCTGTCGTTTTGGAAATCTGCCCATTTAAGAAAAGGCCATCCCCTTCAGTGACATCAGGACAGATTTCTCTATCTCTTCAGTGGCAGGAATTTCAACCACTTAAGCGAATAAGTTGATGACTTTTTAAATTTACAAATTTTCTTTGTCTGAGTTTGCATACTTCAAGCAAGTTTGAAGCTTAACATGCCCATCCTGTCTGCATAAATTACATCAATATGATTATATTGTTTAATTATTATTATTATATTATTGTTTTAGAAATCTGAATAAAGGTTTCATTTTCATCTTGATATTTTACAATATTTCAAATAATAGTTTAATCATATCTATATAATCCAGTGTGTTTAATAGCTACTCAAACATGCAAAACATGCATGCAAAAAAATACATGTGTGAATTGTATGAGTTTCTTTTAAAAACACATGGTTTACATAAAATCTTTTAAGTATTTATAATTTAAAAGCAAACAAATAACCCTGTTTAGGAAAGGGACATCATACCTTTTAGGATTAGCATCTTAATTTGGCAATGAAAGCATATTTAACAGTAATATATATATGTTCATGACAGGGTGGACATCTTATGGTTTATGCTTTGAATAATGGGCCATAATGAATTATCTAAACAAAAAAATGCGTGGAGCTCAGCTAATGTTTCTATAGCACTTGAGAATATACTATTTATGATACGATACAAAGGGACTGGGAAATTCAAACTTTTAAAATTAAACATTTTTGAGTATTGTGATGGTTGAAAGGCACTATATGGCGATAACAAATAACAATGCAATGTGTTTCCTAAATAGAAGGTATATTGTTTTGTGTGAACTAAATACAAATATTAATAGCAATAATGACAAAATATGAACATTACCTTGTAGTTCTCAATACCCTTTTCAGCTCTGTAAATCAAAAGATATGTAAAAGCAAAGATTAGATTAAATGGTTCTCAACCAGGGGGATCAAGGGGGAACATCAAGATACAAAAAAAATGTTTTTACTGAAAACCATACAGAATATTCTGAAAACAAACAAAAAAAATAACTGTATATTAATGCAATACATTGATTTAAAAAAACAAACAAAGAATTACAGAAGAATATCAGGTAAAATATCTCAGCCGATAAAAAGGGGCTTTGAATATGGCCTTGGACAATGTGTGGCATTTCAATCAAAAAGACTGAAAATCATGGCTTTTGGTCTTTGGTCATGGTCTTTTGATTTTTGACTGTGTAGCTCCATCTAGTGATGATACTCAACAAAACATCTAGCATTCGGAAAGATTAACATGAAATCAAAATTTACCTTATTTACTTCCTAATGCATGCTGCAGGTCAGTTTGAACGACTCAGTGGTGTGTATTATTGCAAAAATTAAACATTTCTTCCCTTTTTTTAAATATAAATTTAAATTACATTTACATAAAGTCAACAAAAAGCTCTAGAAACTGAATGACATCACTGACAGAAGTATAATCTCAAATTAACATTACTGACCCCACAAACTCCAACATCAGAGACATATCTAGCTCGGAGGGAATAGTAAAAACAGACTGAGGCAGCATGTCTTTCTTTAGTCTCTGAGGCAGCTTCACTGGGTATGTAGCTGGAGATGCCACTGGGGGGAAAACAAAGAGAGAGAAAAGATTGCATCATACGTATATTGGAACATTACTACTAAGCATCACCTATGCACTATATTCAAAGAATAACCTTCAGGAGGGTGACAGCATGAACAAACCTGGCCTAGGAATGTCAAGTCCTCTCTGTTTATAAAACGCATTTATTCGCGACCTTTCATCTGAAGAAGACAAAAAAACAATAATTCTGTAAACTGCTTCTCAAATATATTTAAATAATCAGAATAGGACAACATACATGCAACAAGAAGGAGTTTAACATAAAGTCCACTAACCCTCTTCCAAATATGGAACCATCTTGAAAACAATGTCTTGTAATTGTCTGTCAGGTCTAAAAGAGAAAAAGAGATGAAATTTGACTTCCATTCTAAAACATGACCAATAATTAAACACTAAAGCATATAAGAATCCCTAAAGACCCTAAGACATATGTGAGGCTGTTATTGCTAGGCAGCAGTAATTAGACACAAGAGAGGGTGTCGAACGTAACAGCTAAACTAAATCTCTAGTGACAGACCAAAACCAGTAAACAACACTATGCCCTATAAGCGACAGTTAGCCAAAGTTGAAATTGACAAGTGCATTATTATAAAAAGACACCAATAACACTAAAGTTACCTGATACTGTACAGTGGCTGCGTCTGGTGCACAACAATGGAGCAGTTAGGACACCTGTTGCTGTAGAAGAAGTGCTTGACAATGCAGCTCTTACAAACTGTAAGGGAGAAATAAAAAGGTGTGATGCCAAACACTGTACAGATCACAGATTACATGAAAATATGAAAAAAAAAAAAACACTACATCGGTGGGAAATGTGCACTTACAAGTGTGAAGACACTCTGTGATAGTGGTGGCATCAATGAAAAATCCATTGCAGAGGGCACAGCGAATATAGGGATAAAACTCCCTTAGAGGCAAAGTGTGCTTTAAACAAAACAAACATTAATTAAACAATAAAGTAAATCAGTTTAAATAGAATTTGAAACACACACACATATATATATTTATACATTTACACACACACACTATGCAACATGAAATTTATCAAAACCTTTCATCAAAGTTGTCCTAAAACCTAAAAGCATTCTTGTCTTAGGACAACTTTGATTAAATTTTCCGCTTTAAATGTTGATGTATTGTATACAATACTCTCATATTCATATATATTATTCATATTACCTTACATAGCTC
>JAUCMR010000028.1:20901780-20913307 GCA_032357425.1 Enteromius argenteus | reverse complement strand
CTATTCACTTTCCTTGGAAAAAAAGATGCAATGAAATTAAAAGGTGAGGTGGCTTAGTCTGCCTGCCATCTAATTTTGTGTTCCAAAGAAAAAGTACAAGTTTGAAACAACATGCATGTTATTTGCTAGCCGTGACAAAACATACTGATTATCACTATCCTGTTTACAGTATGTGACTGAAGTCTTGTGTATGGTTTCAGTCTACTCAGGTGACATAAAATGGCTCCCAATTGGAAACCAAGCCGATGTGTTTGCAGATGCCAAGATTGGTCCTGTGCATGGGGACATTCTCCTGGCACAACTTCGACCAGGCCAGGAACTTGATATAGTCATGCACTGTGTCAAAGGATTAGGTAAGTAATATAGGAGGCTCCTGGCCAAATAGATCTTTGATTTCCAGTGAGCCATATTTATTTTAGTTGGTTATTATATAACTCCAATGTCCAGTCCCTAGTTTCCTATGTATTTATAAACTGTTTGATTAACTGTGAAGCTTTTTTACACCTCACAGGCAAGGATCATGCCAAGTTTTCTCCTGTGGCCACTGCAAGCTACAGACTTCTTCCTGAAATCACATTATTACAGACCATTGAGGGAGAACAGGCAGAGAGGTTAAAGCGCTGCTTCTCACCAGGAGTTATTGTGATACAGAATGTAAACGGTAGACCTGTTTCACTGTATTCACATGCAATCTTGATATTGGTACTTTTTTGTTGTATTATAATCGAATAATTATGAATTTCAGGAAGGAAGGTGGCTAAAGTTGTCAACAGTCGATTAGACACATGCAGCAGAGAAGTTCTTCGGCATGATGACTTGAAGAATTTGGTGAAACTGGGCAGAGTGCGGGATCATTTCATATGTACGTTAGCAACTAAAAGCATTGATTTGGGTTTGTTTGACGATTTACCAAATGCATTGTCAAATCTGCCTTCTGTGCTGTCTTTTTAGTCTCAGTCGAGTCCACGGGGATCCTCCCTGCTGATGTCCTGGTTACTGAGGCCATTAATGTCCTCATCTCTAAGTGCCAGAAGTTTCTCACAGAGCTTGATGCGGCAGAAATGGACTAGATGGAAGAAAATAAGGCCAGTCACACTCATCCTATAGCTTGGAATGAAGTCATGGGATTGGTTTGCTTACACTGTACATAGCTTTTAAAGCTTCAGCTAAAAATCTCATACAAATTCATACAAATTCCAGTAAGAAATGTAAGGCCATAAGAGCATACTGGAGATTTCTTGACATTTGTTTCTTTATAGTCAAGTTAATCTGTTTAGTTTGAGATGTCTAGCTATACAAAATATAATTATGTAAAGTCACATATTTGATGGAACACATTTTGTGACATATTTATGTTTTTCCATGTATATTAAACTTTTGTTGTTGACAAAGACCAATTGTCCATGAATTTATATCTCTGTAGTGAACATCTGAACAAAGCACAATGAGTGTTTATATTATTAAATCTTGCATCATGTTTTAGGTCAATTTGACACTTAATCTTTAAGTTGTCGGAATACTGTTTACTTTTAATGTATAACTTGAAATTTTGTGATTTATTTTCATTTACACTGATGTATTGTCGAATGTGCGAACAAAATTATGTTTAGTCAGTTTGACTAATTAAATTTTTATGTCAGTTTCTTGACTACCCTAGGGGGTACTTACATTTGGCAGATACTTTTATCTGAAGAAACCTACACTTCACTTTTTTGTTACAATAATTATTATTTTTACTCATTATTATAATTTATGAGAATTTATGAAGTTAAAGTTTTGTTGGTTTTACCAGGTTTTTCACAGTTTGCTATTTTTTTTTTTTTTTGGTGAATTGTGTTGAATACAGATAGAATACAGAGTCAGTTTGACCACCCAACATTGCTTGTACTCCGATTTTGAACCTAATATAATAATTTTTAACTTTCTAATATTTATAAGACAGCAAAACTGTTAAGACTAGCAATGTAATGTTACTGGTCAGGCCATCAGTCTTTGCATGCATATACTAGATTTTTGTTTCCGTTTCTTCTGGATCATCCATCTTCATAGTTTCCGACTAGGGAAAAAAAAACCACTAAGCGTTGTCTAGTTTTATTTTGCCTGCCAGCTCTGCTTTCTATCAGTGAAATCAAATGCCGTAGTTTGGAAGGAATGGTGATTGAGGCAATCAATTCAGTCTTCTGAAATGTACTTAGATTAATTAGACGTACTCCTCTTGACACTGTTTAAACATCTTGTTGTGCCAGTAGGGCTAAATAATGCAGTACTACAGAGGTGTTTTTCATCATGGCAGTGACCTAAAATTTTGCCTTCGTATTCAGTTCAGTGAACTCAGTGAGAGTTGTTTTTGAGTACGTACTTGGAAAGTTTCCATCTTAAAAATTCCTATATTTTTATACAGATAATCCCTCATAGACGTGTAATGATTATTTGCTATCAGTGCTTCTAAAGTGCACATGCTGAGGTTCTTGTCTGCTTTGAGTTACATACAAACATGCTGACTGAATTACAAAAGCTAATGTCCAGCATATGCTGCTGTTGCCAGAGGCAGATGTGTCTAAAGTAGCTTTACGTTTGGGCTGTAGGGCATTGTTTGGCACAATGAGGGCTAGAGTCAGCACAATGAAAGCATTATGCATGAAATCCTGTTTTCTCTCACTGAAAGATACAAACACCAGAGCACCTGATGAAGTTGATTTATGGACAATCCAGATACTTCACTTTGCATCTAATTCCTTTTGTTGAGCTCGACAGGAGAAGTTCTTTGCTATTTCCTGCCTTTTCCAGGTGCACTTAGTCAGATTTTGGCATATTATTATGGTTGGGCACAACATCTGCAGTAGATCATCTTGAGCTATATTCTACCAAATACCCGCCCACCCATAACGCACAAGCAAATACATAATCACACACAATGTGTACATGTTGAAATTGGGCCAGGGTGTCTTTGGAGATGGTGAATCACAGAGGGACGCGGCACAATAAGTGGGTCACCTTCCATTGTGTGGCTCTCATCATTAGAACGGTTCTGCTGAGACTGGTTGAGACTGGAGTCACTTGGCACTCTCCATTCCTCTCCATCCTGTCTCATTACTCAGCTTTGCTCTTGGCAAGCAGCAGACACCACTCAAAGCATAAAAAGACAGGAGAAAAATCTCATATCCTTGTTGGCCAGAGCTGTTGTTTATAAAACATACTGTATTTTCCTAAGCAAGCAAATTATGGTGGGATCACCCAGTTCCTCGGCCCACTGGGTGGAATTTTCTTTAACACAGCTTGACAGCTCATTAAGATGAAGCTTATTATATTTTTGTTTGTCTGGACATTACCATTTTTCCTGACTACTTCAGCTTTCCATTGCTAATAAAAGAAATTGCTTTTGATTTCAGCTTGGGTCAAATAATTTGAATAATGTCTTAATCTTTACATGAAGTTCAATGCAAGAATATCGTCTGATTTTGGCATTCTCAAAGAACTACTTTGCTGAAAAAGCTTGCTTAAACCAGGATAAACTGGTTTGCATGTCTTCCAGGTTGGTCAGACTGGCTGCCAGCTAAAAACAGCTTGATCAGCAAACCAGATTAGGCTGGTTTAAGTTGGCTTATTTAAAAAATATTTTTTTTCACTTATCAGGCTAGAAGACTTGTTGTTGGTCCAGCTAAAAACAACCTAGCCAGGCTGGGGACCAGTTTAACCATCTAAGACCAGCAAGCTAACACTTTCACCAGACTTATAAACATATCATTTCATAACTCTGCTGAAAAACTATTCTGAGCTTAAGTAGATGTCGCAGCCTAACTAGTTGAAGAGAGCCTAAAACCCCTTTAAAACCGGTCCCTTGGCCACTATGACTAGGCTGGTTTAAGATGATTTTGGCAGGCTTTAAAGGAGTTTTAGGCATTTTTCAGATGGTCATGCCTGAAGAACAGCTGTCCATTCAGCTAAAAATAACATAGAGGCCACCTTAAACCAGCTCAGGCTAACAAACCAAGGGGTGTACATAACAGCAGGTGTACAGAAAACATTGCATGAGTTTTAGCTGTTTATTTACACGACAACCGTGTTATGTTAGCCTGAGAATGCAAAAACTATTGAAAATGTGTTTCAAAGTTTAAGTTACGTTTATTGTCTTCATGTAAACTCCAAAAATGTACAAATTGACATTGCCATCTACTGGCCTTTAGCATGCTTATTACAGCTTTTTTTGTCTTTTTTGTTGATCAGCATGAACAGGGGTTGTCTGTATGGAAAACACAAAGTAGAAACTTCTCAGGTTTTTTTGCAAATTGTTGTCCCTCAAGTTTTTTTTCAGCAAGCCAATAAACCTTTCTTATTCACAACGCTGTATAAACTCTCCCCATTCAATGCTTTGTTTAATATAGTGGATCCATCCCAAATGCTGATTTGTGACCCATTTGGGGTGTTCTCAAATAACCTTCACATTAAGCAGCGTCCATCCTCATCTTAGGTCACAGGTGGCTGGGCTCCTGGGGCCCAGAACGAGTAGAGTTAATTGAACACAAGGCGCCCGTCCGCCTGCCTACGTGCTCAGCGCCTGAGTGAAACTGTGTATTTCCAGCGAGCGAGAGACAGAATAATGCCGTGCCTTGTGTGCCCCGGCGAGCTATCACTGCTCTGCCGTTGCCATGGTGACAGTGCCCTCGCTGGGTACAGCGGGCTGGAGAAGTTGCTCTGGCTCTGCGTCATATTTATTCCAGTGGATCCGTGCGCTCTCTCCCGCCTCCTCCTTTTGCTCTCCTCTACACACTCTCTCTCTCTCTTTCTCTCTGTCCATGCTTTTTAGGGCTAATTGACCCAGCTCCAGATCATCAATACGCCGAGCTTCGACTACCACAAACAGCACAGACTCCGAAAAGGTAAAATGTGGTGAGGCAAACATTGTGGAACTTGATTAGATTTGTTTGCTTTTTTTAAACTCAAGCTGTTTTGGTGCAATAAACAGACTGCATTTTGTGTTGTTTTCATGCACTTAATTGGATCAAGAGTTGATTGCAGATCCTTCCTCTCTGTTTCTCAACAGCGCGACCGGGAACACCAGTGTGACTGCGAGGGAAGGTGAGTGAGTGTCAGCACACACAGGTAAACATCTAAGCTTCAACAATGGTGGTGTCAGAGGAAAGACAGAGGAGGGATCATCTTTGTTTTCAGCACAGTCGGAGTGTGAGTGTGTGTGACTGAGGACGAAGGAGAGGGAGGGAGGGAGAGCGGGACCTGATTGTGCAGTCTGTGGTGAAGAGCATCTCCCGAGGCTCAGGGCTTCAAAGCCAATCTGTGGCTCTGAAAACAAAAAGCCATTTCCTACAGCAGCGCAAAGAAACCCTTCAATGTGAAATTATTCTCAGTGGAGTGGTTCTCTTTGTTCTTTGCTCGCTGTGTTTTGGACCGCAGCTCCTCTCGGCTGAAGAAAGTAAATCAGATGAGTTCATTAAAGGCATTTTAGGAGTAATTAATAGCAGGGAGTCGTCTGATTTTACATCCGACCGGCGGGTCGTTCATGCGCGCGTGGGATTGAGAGTGTTGTCTCTGTGTCAGCATATTGATTTTGAGTGACAGGTGACATGTAATAACAGCGGTGCAATGAAAGCAGTGCCCTGTTCCCTAGATACGCCGGATGAGAGTCTGTGAAATCAAGAGGTTGCTGAGTGCTCTCTCACTCCCCCCTCTCTGGAGTTGTCAGGCGGCTTTGACAGGGGACGTAAAGGACCAGTGGTGTGTGAGATTCGGTAGTTAGAAGCACAGCCCACTGGAGGGAGAGGCTTTGAGAAGGGAGAGCGAGGGAGGCGTCGGATCGATCGCGGGACTGACACGGAGCGGGTGCCATGTGGACAGGGACCTCTGTCTGTCCTTTGGGACTATGAGAAAGCCAATGAGTCTTTAAAACAGGGAGGGCTGAAGATGTGAATGTGCACTTAGACAAAGACCAATGCTGAGCTTTTTATCCTTGAAAAGTGAATAAGTTCTACAGTGTACTGTTTGGTGTGAGTGCTCAGCCAGTCTTAGATACTGATTCCTTGAAGAAATTAGACACCTTGGCACATTCTAAGAAGGCTGTTTCTCCAATGTCCCAGTACTCCAGGTACGTTTTGCATTTTTAATCTAAACTGTCTGTAGCCATTAACTGAACAATTTTCTTGTCTGTACAAATAAATGGCAGCCGCCACGTTTATATAACAAGGTATTTGCATGTTTTTGCAGTACTTTGATGTACCATTTAGACATCATGCTGTATGAATATGGTAACAAAATCATTAAGAATCATTACTGTACACACTGAAAAAACAGATTACTGTGTTTCTGACCATAGTATTCTTAGAAGTACAATGCAAATGCCATGCTATATGAATATAGTAAGCATTAACAGTACCATTATCTTGTCATTATGAATAAATCACAGTTATTATACTAACAGAAAAAGTTGATGATATTATAAGCATTAACAAAACCAACAAAATTATTTTTGTCACTATGAATAAACCAGTTATTAGACTTGCTTTTTTGTACCATGAAAAATTATGTAAATACCATTGTTTTTCCATCTAATTACTGTACTTTCACAGGCACTGATATTAAAATAATTAAAGAAATTAAAAATCACATTAATAAATTATTTTCCGATATTATATTCCAAATAAAAATAAAACAAACTATAATCAGTTATTTATATATTTATATATATAATTAATTTAGGCATCACAATATTATAATATCCAGTATAAAGATTGAAATTGTATTTATTAAATGTGCATTTTATATTAATATTTATAATACTAATATATTGTTTACATTTGCTGTTTGCTAATAACTTTTTGGTAAACATTTGCTATTTAACATTTGTATAATAATAATATATATTATACAAACATTAACATTTGTTACATCTAATATTTATTGATACTGATAAAAAAAAGTATTTCTAATATATTTTTTGGCTAATAACTGATATGGTACGAGTGTATTGTGCATGTTTCCCCTACAGTACTTTTTTGTGAAGGTATCAAAGAGAGCATAATGCATAGCAATGCATCGGTTACTGAAATGTACAGAACATGGAAAGAGCAGAAGGACGGCTGTATGAGGAGAAGGCAGATCAGTCATGCAGCAGATAGAGTGTGTGTGTCTCACTCTGGCAGGGGTGAGCTGTACAGCAGACCTCAGGGAGCATCAGGAGGGCAGGCTGTACGTGTGCTTGTGTGTGTATGTGTGTGTTTATGCAGTGTGTCGTAGCTCCACTAGGCGGTAATGACTCCGTGCCTCTGGGCTCTGGCTGCCTCTGTTTATCTCCGTTAGCAGCACAAGGCAAAAATAGGCAATACATGGAGAGAAAAAAAAGAACAGCATCACATGGCCAGTGTGCTCTAAAATGTGCCTCACAGGTCACTTTGACAATGTTGGCTCTCGTTTTCCCTCTCCCTCCCTCTCTGATCCTCTCCTGTGTCACACACACACACACACACTCTGTCTCTCTCGCTCTCATATTTTCTCCCTCCCACAAGTATTGCAATTTGCATATTAATGAACCTGGGTGCAGTGTCGAGCAGGAGTGTAATTCCTACTTCCTGTTTCTCGCTGAGCTCTTGTTTCTACATTTTGATTTTTTGTGCCCTCCTCCTGCTGACTCCCCACCCCTTTCTGCCTGTTTCTATTTCTCAGAAGAAGCCCATGCTAACAGTGCGTGGACTGAACAACACCATTTCATTAAGAGCAGTGCCAAACATGTGAGAAGATGTCTGTTGGAGGTTGTGCTTGCCCAGGTAAGAGCTTTAATTCTCTCTCTTTTGCATGGACAGCTGCAGGCAGGAGTTGTGAAACAGCATGGGATTTTGGGAATGAAAGGAAGAGCACTGTACCTGGAGGATTTCACATCTCTCTTGCTCCATTACTGTGGGCCACTTAGGTCATATGTTGCATTGTGCACTGTATCTATGGCCTGTTTATTTGAACTGGAAAGGAGCATTCCTGTAGGGTGACATTTGTTTTAGAAGTTCATTTGTGTCGTTTATTTCTGTTTGTGCAAGAAATTTGTTCGAGATCTCAGAGCAGACACTTCCTGGACATTGCTGTGACTTGACTAGGCTCTCTGACTGGTGTGTATAGTTGCGCGGAGTGCTGTCCTTTTGTCAAATGACGTCAGCCATCGCTCGCATCTTAAAGTGCTTTGCATAGAGAAACAAGTAAAGGCTTTTGATTGAGCCGGACACTGTGGCAGTTTAACTTCTGACGGTTATGAAAAACATATTCTCTTTGTTTTTCCTACATGAATCATGTTCTGAAAACAATCTTAGGCGTTGGTTGGTCATTTGTGCCAATGGCAGGAAATAATATAATGAAAAAACTTCTGACACAAATTTGTTCATCTGCATTGCAAACATTTTTCACATGTTGAAAACATTTGAATTCTTTTTTGGCAGCTGTTCTTGCTTTGAGACTGTTGAATAGAGACACATTAAACATCTGTCTAATTTGTATAGGAATTGCACAATCAAACAGTCACAAGCATGAATTACTTTATAAACAAATTAGCCTTATTTTACATTTGTTAACTTATATAAATATTTATAGTTATTTTAGTATTATTACTCACATTTATAATGCATACCAATTCATACTGGTTTATTTATAAATACTATACTTTTATATATTTAGGAATCTATATTTGTCATTTGTTTATAAATACTTATTTTTGAATTAATGCTTATTTGTTATGCTTACAAATAAGCTCTGTTAATTTATGTATAAATTAAGTTATTCTATTTGTAAATATGTACATGGATGTGTGTGTGTATATATATATATATATATATATATATATATAAATGTATAAAGCTCCATATTTGTATTTAATCGTATATTTAAATGTTAAAATATTTATAAATACTATAAATATATATATTTATTGTATTTGTATTTACTCACTTGCATTAAATTATACATTTTATCAGTTCAAATCAAACTCAAGACTCTACTATGGGACAGAATCTTCATAAAAATGAAGTGATCTTAAGTGACACGTAGCTTCATGTTGGTGATCTGACAAGAAGAATTCTCATATTTAATCTCTATTCAATGGCAACATCAAAATGTTTTGGCCATACATCGTTTGTAAATGTGTTAAGTGACATAGTGGTGATATAAAACTGCTAAGATTTGAAAATCTTAGAGTCAGTATGTTACCTGTTGGCCCTGTAATGAAAGAGCGTAGCTGGTTTGAGTGTGGTCAAATATGCTGTGCAGCCCAGTGTGCGCCATCACCTAAACAGAGAGGACAAATTTACACCACTAGACACAAGGCACCCTTGTTTCTGACCCAGTCTTTTTCTCTCACAAGTTCTAGTCTCTAAATCACTTAAATACGTTTTTAATCGAGTCCATATGTTCAGTCTATAGGAGTTTCCAAGTACCAAACTTCATGTTCTTAAGATCTGTGGCATCATGGAAAGACAATCACTATTACAAGGCACATAACGTCTGTCCTCTCCCTTACTGCGATAAAGATTGAAAACAGGGTGAATGGCATCAAGGCAAGTTTGGACCAGTGTGGGGATTGTTTCTGTGCCATAAACACAAGGCAAGCAGTTTCTTCAGACGTTTTCAAGTCAGATTTTTATCTCAGCGCAAGAGGCAGCCACAAAAGCCTCTCTGGCAACCCCATTGATAAACAAGCCAAAATTTGGCACGATGCGTTTGTTTAAAATCAAGTCACAAGGGTACATTTTTACAAGCGTAGTCATGGAAATTTCCACAGACATGTGTCCTGTCTGATTGCTTTCCTTTTTTTGTGAGGAGGGAGGCGGGAAAGAGGGCGAAGAGAAGAAAGAAGGAGACAGGGCGAGACTGAAACAGAGACTGGGAGCATGAGAGACGGCTCTTTCTTGCTTTTGTGTGGGGTCCCACTGCGCCGTTTCGTAAAAGGCAGAAGAGCGCCATAAAAAAACTGCTTGTGATGTTCACCTCTGTCAGAAACACGATGCAATCTGTGCTTACAGCGCATGCCCCTCCCCTCCACACAGGTTTCGTTTGAAGTCTGGTTTGTTTACATTCCTATGCTCATGTGGGCTGCACGTACAGTGGGCCGCCGTGATCTTCCTGTCTGGATTCGCAGATATATCACCGAGCGCGGATTGCACGCTTTTAATAGCCTCTTTTATAGCTTTGTTTGAGCTAGATAACAACCCATACCGACGCTTTTAAATGATACTAAGCTCCATCCAGCTGCTTTCAGCCACTCGACTCTTCTACCTCTCACCCACAGGCACTCGATATCAGCATGTGTCCTGTTACCTCATGCAGAAAGTCACATGGCCCCTTGATTAGAAGGAAATGACTTTAAGCAAAGCTAAAATGGCAACCTCGGTCACAAAGCAAGCCTGTTTCAAGTTGCACAACGACGAAAGGGTTAGGGTGTGCCTGTCAAGTTAGGGGAAGCTGTACTGATTTACTGTCTCCCTGCTGGATTGGCAATGCCTGCGCATGGTGCGTTTAGCGTGCATTTGTGTGCGCGCGTGCAACATCTCCCCCCACCCTCCAGCCCGTGGCTCACGGATCTGTCTCATTACACAGAGCTAGAACAAAATGGCTTCCTGTGCAGAAAATCAGCTCCCCTCAACTTGTCAGTGTTAGATGGGGATGTTAGAACTCGTTATGTCACGTGTCAGCAATGGTGAGGGAATATTAGATGAGAGCTGGCATTTGCCAGCTGCACGACTCCACCACAGCAAGAATCAATGCGCTGTCTGAACAAAAAGGACACATGATTTTACAGACTGAATGAAGATTTATTAGTGGTGCTACGTAGGATAAGCATCACTATTGCTATTGCTTATATTTGTACCTCTATTTGTATTCAGATTTGGCATGTGACTCACTGTTTGTGCTGTGGAATATGAATGATTCCTTAAATTGTGCGGATTGATGTTGAAAGATGTGCTGTTACTTTTCCATGTGTTTTCAAACTCTCATCCTTCTGCGGACCACAGGGCCACAAAAGGGTGCTAGGGGTCTGCATATAAATAAATATGGATTCATTTTAACCACATTTACAGAATTGGACAGTATTAATGCAATCTCATTTTAAGCCAGTCGAAATCAGCACTTTTGTAGTTTAGGTCAGTTAGTTTTATTAAAAACAACTTTTTTCACAGTTTAAATGGGTGACAACTTTTAAATTGTTCTCCAGGTAATCACAAAAGTATGCCACTTATATGTGATATTGCTCTTAGATAAGCTGCTAGTTTAATAAATGGTTTAAAAATAGTTTTTAAAAGGTAAAATAGTTAATAAGATAAAATATTGAGTAACTTACCCTTTAGATACAATATAACCACTTACTTACTCTTGTGTCGCCATATTTGCTAAACGAATCCAGAAACCTAGTATTGTTTCGTTTTCGAATGAATCAGTGGTTTTGAGCGAATCCTGAAAACACTTGAATTCTAAATAGTGCACTGTAAAAGCAATAGACCTATGCTACTAAGTTACTCGAAATTCTGGGTATCATTCTTGATGCAAT
>JAUCMR010000028.1:20834814-20848078 GCA_032357425.1 Enteromius argenteus | reverse complement strand
GATGTCCACTGTTTGCTGTATGAGAGCATTGAACAGTGAGGGGCTGATGGCTGAATTGTCTGCCCACAGTGCTAGCATGGAGTCTGTTGTTGTGACATCATTCAGCTGTAAGGCCCCCATAACCTGAGGGCCATATGAGTCAGAGTCTTTAGCTAGCTGCAAAGTACATAGCAGTGACCTTGAACCTTGCTCTTGGGTCGAAGAGTTCCCGCAGCTGTTGTTTGGGACTTTTGATAGTTCCCTGACACACCCACCATTTGGGTAGAATGGCAAATCAAATGAATTTTAGCGGGAGAGACTTTCTTTATCCTCCATTTATGGCCCATTGGCATTCTTACTGCTGGTCCGGAGAGTCGTTGTAGTTTATCTCAAAACATCGTAGAAATTGTATGATGCATTTCGTGATCACATAGTATACATCATTGTTTGAGTAATAAAGAGAAGATAATTTTGATACCAAGAAAGGAACCTTTAGGAGATAGGAAAGCAGAGATACACTCACACACTCGAATATAGGCAATTAGAGTCTAACTAATGTGTGCGTGATGTGTATTGCAAGTGTGGACCCAGACCACTGGCCTGGTTAGGCCATTGGTGGCCGGCACGGAGGTCTCCTGCTTCTCTTTGGAATGTGCTTGAAGTTTGAAAAGCAAAACCAAATGAAAAGCAAAATTTACTTTTATCTGAAAAGAGGACCTTGGACCACTGAGTAACAGTCCAGTTATTTTTCTCCTCTGCCCAGGATCCATATGCAGCGTCTTTATTTAGGGTCGACAGGCAGGGTCAAACACCGGCAAACAGAGCAATGGGGACAGGAAAGAATCAAGGCCGAGGTACAGGCATGCAAATTTCGGGGCAGGCAGCAAACAAATAAGCATCCATATAAATGTAGAATGTGGGTCCAGGTCTGTAATTTATATGCAAATGTCAAAGGCTAAATGGGTCTCTTAAGGACCTAGAGTCCTAGAGTTAATAAAACTTGTGCACAAATTACATGAGTGCTCTTATGCATTGATACTGTAAGAAGGTATTTTCTGTGCCCATGAAAATATCCCTGCTTAGAGTTTATATGAACTTACACTGAATATTCGCTGAACGGACAAATTAGTTGATTGCAATGCTACAGTTACTATTGGCAGCTGATATAAATAATTGCAATTTATCATAATTAATTGTAATTATTTATATACATTTCCTTTTATTAGTTGATTTTCTACACTCTCAACACACCAGCTTAGTTTTTGGCAGTTGTTGGACCCTGTCAGGGTTTTTTTGCTGACTAAGCACGATAAAAAAGTGATCAAAAGGAGTTAAGAATTAAAAATGGCACAGGCAGAAGACTGTTCTAACTGTATGTCATTTCACCTAAGGATTTCAATACAATAAATGTACATAACCGTTTATATATATATCATTATTTCTTCTCACATAGATGGTACCTACTAATAGGCCATTGACCATAGTCTTTGTAGTGTATTCAAACATAATGTTTAAGACTAATATGACATTTTTTTCCAGCTCACGTACATTACATAAGTAGCACATACTGCAAAAATAAATGCACAGCTATTTGCACTCGGCATTGAAGAATGTACTGTTGCTTCATTAATAAGTTCTGTAAGTTATTTTGCAGCATTTATATAAGCCTTTGATCAGTTACATTAAGAAGCTGTAAAGGTTACACTTTTGGCATGGTTGAATTGCATGTTGAAGAATGCACGCAGAAATTCAAAAATGCTTTTATTGTAACATTTCAAAAAGTTAAACTTTCATATATATTTTAGATTCATTACATGTAAAGTAA
Organism: Enteromius argenteus; assembly: GCA_032357425.1. Taxonomy (NCBI): domain Eukaryota; kingdom Metazoa; phylum Chordata; class Actinopteri; order Cypriniformes; family Cyprinidae; genus Enteromius; species Enteromius argenteus. The sequence continues at coordinate 20,846,274 of JAUCMR010000028.1, read as the reverse complement.
AACATTTTAAAAGTTTTTTGCTTGTTTGATTTTGTATATTACAGCTCATGAAAGTCAAAATCCAGTATCTCAAAATGGAATACTTCCTACGATCAATCAAAAAAGGCATTTGAAAAGCAGATTTGTTCAAGCTCCTTAAAATTATGTTTATTTATGCACTAAATACTTGGTCGGGGTCTTTTAGCACACACTCCAGCATCAGTGAGGATTGGCAAAAGAAGTGATCAGCCTGTGGCTCTGTTGAGGCAATATTGAGCCTTCAGCTCATCTGGATTGTTTCTCATCTTTCTCTTGAAAATATCCTATAGATTCTATATGTGGTTCAAGTAAGGCATGTTGGCTGTCCAATCAAGCACAGTAATATTATGGTCAGCAAAGCACTTAAAAGTGGTTTTGTCACTGAGGGCAGGTGCTGGAAAAAGAAATTTCGATAAAGCTTGTCAGGAGATGGAAATAAAAATGGCTTCAAAATCACCTAATAGACAGCTGCAGTGACCTTGGACTTGATAAAACACAATAGACAAACAGATGTCACAGCACCCCAAATCATCACTGACTTCAGAAAGTTCTGACTTCAAGCAGCTTGGATTCTGTGCCTCTCCAGTCTTCCTTCAGACCTTAATTTCCAAATGAAAAGCAAAATTTACTTTTATCTGAAAAGAGGACCTTGGACCACTGAGTAACATTCCAGTTATTTTTCTCCTCTGCCCAGGTAAGATGCTTCTTGTAGCAAGGGAGTCGGAGGCGAGCGGATCCATATGCAGTTTCTTTATTTAGGGTTGACAGGCAGGGTCAAACATCGGCAAACAGAGCAATGGGGACAGGACAGAATCGAGCCTGAGGTATACAGGCAGATTTCGGGCCAGGCAGCAAATCAAGATCAGGATAAACAGTCCAAGGTAACAACAGAAAAACAAACACGGGAAGGAATGCTCAGAAATTAACAGCATGGATGCAGCATGATGGGTAATGTAGTTCATGAGCCAGAGCACAGATCTGGCTGGAGTGCCCTCTGGTGGAAACAATAAGGGACTCCAGTTGGATATTGTAACACCTCTGATGTTTCTGTTTCAGAAACAGACACAATTGTGTCCACATATTGAAAACACAATTGAAAGTATTTGCAATTCTATTTGAAAATTGTCCTGAAAATAGCTCCATAGTTTGTCCCAGCAGGAAGCATCATAATTAACTTTAGCAGGCAGCATCTCATCCCGCATTTGAGGAGGAGATGCGCATCAGCACCTGGCTCACGTGAGTTAACACGTGTCAACAGAACCAGGAACTACTGTATGATGAACCAGCGCTAAAAACAGTGTTATATAAAAAAACCCTCATCTCTTTAATTTTAAATCCTGATAGTATTCCCTTTTTTTCCAAATGTAATTGTAATCTGAATACTAGTTTTTTTTAATGGAAATTTAATGGATTACAGTTACTTGATTGACACACCGTTACATGTAATCTGTTACTCCCCAATCCTGCTCCTAGGACACAAGAAGTATAGTTGAAAATGGACTTTGCTTTTTAATTTTAAATTTGTCAGTCACTGCGAGTTCGCAAAAGCACAAAAAAGATAACGCAAGATTTGCAATTGCAAATTGCAAAATTGATACAGTCTCTACAAAATCTTGGTCATTTTGTCAATGGTTCATAAAGCTAATCATCTACAGTATCATTAATTTCTACTTTGCCTTGAAGCTATAAAATAAAAGAAACTATTCTGTCACTAACTTATGTTCATTTTGGCATTTTATAACTCAGAAGGGTGCACACAATAAGAACTTTTGTGACCATTGTGTGCTCTTTTATTAAGCTTATACTAATGAAAACCGTACAATTGAGACAACTATTGTGCTGTTTTATTTATGACAACATAAATAGAATATGGCAACATACAATGCCGCACCTTAAAATTAATAAATTAATAAAATTAATAAATGATAAATTGCTTCTGGGATATCTACCACTGCAGTGGACAGATGTTTAACTAATCTAAAATTAAATTTCTAGATTATTTTTTCTCTGATGTAATAATTCATGTAATAGTTTCCATACTAACGTTTAAATATTTTTCCCTACAATGTGAGCAGGTCTCTAGTGTAATACAAAGGGGAGAGGGGCAAAAAAACAAAAACAAAAAAAAAACTGTAAATACAAATCAGAATAAAAGGGACAGAGCTTTTGCATGCTGTAGACTCTGTTTAAGAAAAATAAGGACATTGTGTAACTTCCTTCCTCCTGGAACTTCCTTATGGCATTAAACGAACAACACAAACAGGAGTCCTCCCACGCAATGTAATGCTGAGATATGATTCAGCCCCTGCACCTGAGCAACAACAGGCCTTCCTTTGTATTTTCTGTTATGATATTGGGGGAAAATGTTTATGGAATTAATTTTAAATGTGTACTGTTGGTGAATCTCCAAGAACATGGCTGAGAAACATGGTAAAGCACATAATACATACGCTTTTAAACTTAAATTAATAAACAATGAATAACATTACATTTTGATATGACCACTTTAAATAATATACAAGTTTAACCTTTGATGCATTGATTTGTTGAAAGTGGAATAAAAAATAAAACTGTTTAGGCACATGTCCAGTGAAAACTGTGACGCACTATAGACCAAAAAGAAGCTTTGAAGGTCATCATAAAGCAGTGTTCTCTCAGGTGTTAATGGAAGTGACGACAAGAGCTGGATAACCAAGCAGGAGACAAAAAAGACAAAACATCCTCTGAGCGGAATTATTTCCTCCCTCAACACCTGCCTTCCCCTTCCTCCATGTCAGCTTTTCAAACCAATATACTGTGATCATCTGAAATGAAGAAATGCTATTGCATTTGCATGATCTAAATCTATTCTATTTTTACATTTTAAATACTAATGCAGAATTAGACTTCAATTTAAATGTAATACCATAATTTTGAAAATCTTTCACATTATTATACTTAAGCATAAATCATTCATTTAACACCTTTTAGAAAGCAATGCCAACAATTGATACAAAAAGATTAATTACAAATCATTAACAACATAATCTCAGTACCAAGTTAACCTGAAATCTGACAACAATTTAAACATTTCTACAGAATTTCTAGGGATCTGTTTTACCTGTGTTTGCTTGATTTTTACAAAACCTAAAACTTCATTTCCAGTTTTCAATGATGAAATTCTCAGTCTTTTGGACCCCACTGTTCTCAAGATTTAGGACAGGTAATTATGGTCTAGAAATGATAATATGAGTGACAGCTGAAAGACCCCCTCTTTATCTCTCTTTAAACATTCAGGGGGACCATAGCTTTGAAGAAGAGAATGTAGAAGGACAAAAGCACAGCAAAACACATCTGGACATGTGGTCATATGGTGTGACTTGGACACTGCTGAAGTTGCATTACTTGAATTATACAGCTGCATCCTCAGTTGCCTTTTTTTCTGTAGCAGCCCTCTAAGAAAAAAAAAAAAATAAATACAACCATTGCGTCCTCGTCCTATCCCACTGGTGGGATCTACTGTCTTGGCTATCATTGGAGCAGATACAGGCGAGAAGAAGCATCCAGCAGGAAGAGTTTAATTAGAGATCCTGTCTGGCTGGAGAGTTCTTTATGCTCCACTATCCAAGCAGTGCTTTCAAATAGAGGTCACAGATCATGGGAGGAGTCTCAGTCCTTTCACAGAGGACTCTGCTAAGAAAACAGCCTGATAGACTGATGAGGGATGAGTGCAAGCAGCCTGGGAGGCAAGTGATACTCTATTAGTGCTTCTGTGACACTGTCTCCACCTCCTACTCTTGATGGCATATAAACGGAGCTCACACACAGTGGGAGCACAATCCTGGATAAGGAGAATCAACTGGACGTAGACACTGAGACTCAGTGGCTTAATTTTTTCAACATCCAGACCTTTAAATAAGGGGAAAAGGAAGGTATTTTTTTACTGACACAGGTAGTAGTATTAGTTTTAGAACAAACATGCTGAACGCTGGGATACTGTTACTACTAGGTTATTGCCTTACTGTTGGGGAAGCATTTACAGCCAATTCAGATACAACAGGAAAGAAGCAGTACCAGATCCAGAATGGGCCATGCACCTATACCTTTCTGCTGCCAGAACCACAGGACTGCGGAAGCCCTTCGAGCACCTACACCAACCAAGTGCAGCGAGATGATCTGGCTGACTATGACAGCTCAATTCAAAGACTGGAACAACTAGAAACCATTATGGAGAACAACACGCAATGGTTGAATAAGGTAAGACATTTCTCTTGTATATCACTGTAAAAGAAAGTAGATGTGCTTTTCAAAATTAGATTAACTCATATAAGGACACCTTCAGACTTGATGATTTGGTGCAGTTTCATGTCAGAGTTAGGTTTTTTCTTTTCTTTTTTTCCCCCATCGCTTTGAAGGCAGTTTTCTAAACATATATGTAAATTGCACCTGACTCTGCTTAAAAAGGTGTATTGCAATACAGTCTGAGTTGGTATGAAAGCAACTGTACTAACTGTTAAATCATTACTGATGATGTATCAGTAATGCTACCACATACCACATTTTAGTATGCTACCACATACTAAAAATTATGAATGTCTAGCAAGAAGAAATTCATGTCTTGCAATGGTAGATAAATGCAAGAGGTGATTTGTATGTGTCAAGTTTCGATGGCAAGCTTTCGATAGTACTCATTGTGTCAGACCCAAATGTAATGTAAAAAGAGAAGAAAGAAGGGGAGACGGTATAAGAATCAAACTCATACCAACCAACCAACCAAACCAAGACTTAAAGCCAACCAACTTTATAACAATGGAGCATTTTAATCGCTTTAATCAAGCAAATAAAATAAATTATGAAACAACATTTAATGCTTGGATTTAAATTAATAAACGTCATTGCTTATTATATGATCTGACCAAACCTTAATTTTTCCAAATTCCAAGGGCTGGATTACATAAGCAATTACTTTAAGTCTGCAAAAGACCTGGGCTGCGTTTCCCAAAAGCATCGTAAGCCTAAGTTGATCGTAGCTCCATTGGTTTCAATGGGTCTATGATGTACTTAAGCTTACGATGCTTTTGAGAAACGCAGCCCTGTGCTCTAAACCAAGCTGACCTGCACCAAAGTTATAATTGTTTGTTCCTGATTTAAACGAGCCATATGTGAAACGCTTAGTTTTGAATTGGAGCATTTGTTTCAGCACCTGTCACATTTCTTCCACTAGTTTTATTTGTTACTGGCAACAATGAAATCACGCTCTTTTTCGCACATTAAGAATCAGTCAAAGATTATCTGAACAAGGTGGTCTCAGCCCGAAAACCAGCTCTATGAAATATTGACAACAAAAATGTGTATATCTGTATTTTCTGGAATATGAAAAATAATAAAATCATATGGAATATGATTTTTTTTTTTAAATCACTTGTCAGTATCACATTTGCAATAGTGCTGATATTTGTTTACAAAAGCATGTTTGCTTGTGTGATATTCTTGCTTAATCAAGCAAAAGATTTTGGGGGCATTCTAAGATAAGATATACCTTCATTCATCCCACAGTGGGGAAAATTCTAACTGCATTCTACCAAGTTAGAAACAGTTTGCTAGCAAATTTTACAGTAAAACAAAGAAATGGCAAATAACACACTGAACTAAACATAAAATGTTGAAGTACACTGCAAATCACACACGCGCATACATGTATGCATGAATGTACGTGTGTGCGCGCATGTTTTTGTGACAGATGAGGACATCAATTTGTATAATAATATAGGTACTACAAGGAGAAGGTGATTTTTCAGGACATTACCCCATGTTTCAAAATGTTTATAAATGACACAGAATTAAGTTTTTTTTGCAAATCTAAAAACGCAGAAAGTTTCATACAGTTTGTACTGTATGAAACCATTACGCCTATGGAATGTCCCCACTTTTCACAAAAAAAATTAGTGTGTTTGTGTGTATAATATATATATATATATATATATATATATATATGTTTCTGTAACTGTACGAAGTTCATGACACGAGACAAACAACGTTTCATTTCTAATTGTTTTTTGTTTTGTTGCTAGCTGCAACATTCTAACACTGTCTCATTTCATTCCTGACAATGTTGATGCTCTAGACCAGGGTTTCATAACCCTAGGTAAAATGGTGCTAACCATATATTAACCATATATTATTATTATTATTACCATATATTAGTAGCATGAAAGGTTGAGATTCAAGTTTTCCTTTTTCTTTGGAGTGTTACAAGCTGTTAGCGCATAGATAAGATCCCTAAAGTTGCAAAGACTAAAAGAGATATATAATAACTCAAAGAGATATTCTTTATAGACTCATCCACACCCTCCTAAAACAGCTCATTTAAACATGCTACCCCATCTCTACATCAAGATATGGTAATATTTGCATAATGCAGCCCAAATGTTCATACAAAGAAAGAAGGCGTGGTTTCAGTAACGCAGCAGTGTTGATGCGGCCATGTCAGGGAGACTCTGTATTTCTGTGCCAAAGCTATTGTTTTATTTGGCCTTCTGAAAGTAGATACAGTAAGGTATCATTAAGATTACTCACAACAGAACAGTACAACCCGGATGGACAAAGCATGGAGGAGCTACAATAATGTACAGTATTTGAAAAATAATGTGTTTTTTGAACATTAAAGCATGTCAACACATTCTGTTACACCAAATAATGATCCTTAAAATAGCATCGCATGGTCTCTTTATTGCACATTAAACTACTACTAAAAAACTAAACAAGAAAATGTGAAAATGTCAATTTTAGAAACACTCATGCAGGGCAAAAAGCGAACCCCTGCATCCTCTTTGAAGCAAAACAAACAATATTTTGGTATGGCAGAAGAAGGGCCTTTCCTCTTAGTAGTCCATTCTAAGACCTCAATTTAAGGTCAGAGAAAACCATTTCCCCTTCTTTTGGCTCTGTACTATAAGAATCTCACATTATTGGGATGTCTGATTATTAAGTGCCCAAGGAGCTATTCATTTGTGCCAGCAAAACAATGGTCAAGTATGTGGTCACACTTTCATGTAAACAGACAGAAGAAACAAGCTGCCAGTTGAATACTTTGGAGCAAGAATAAACAACTGATTAGATCAGCTTCCATTTCCGATTATACGTCATAACACCTTTCACGTAAAGTGGCTCCAGAAAAAGGCTTGGTGGAATCAAAAGAGGAAGGCAAACAAAATTAATCTGATTACAGTAGTGGTCACAAATTCAAAAATATAAATGCTAAAAGCTGTAGTAAATGGTCTTTCATACAAACAAACAAACATCGGCAAGGCCACTGCAATTTTCTTTTCCTCTCAGCATTTTAGAAATGTTTGTTGGCTCATTTCTGGAACTCACTACAGAAAAAAAACAACATGCAAGGATTTACACTCAACACTGCTGAGTCTGAAAATATTTCATGGAGCGTCAACTCAAATGTCTTAACAAAATGTCCATTTCAGCCCAAAGGTTCAAGAAACTGAACATTTTACCAACAAAGTCTTGATAGTCTCATACTATTCTATTTCAAACAGTAGATATTTTTTTAAATGACACGAAAGCCTAAATTACAAAATGTTTTTTTTTTTTTTTTAACAAACATTCCTTGGTTATTTAAATGCCTTGCGACAGTTGAATTTTTCATGGTATGCATTTTTGAAGTTCTGTAAGAGGTTGAGGCTGTATTTTCTTATTTAAAAATTGCAGGTGCATTTGCAAAAGCTACAATCAGCATCTAAAAACAGCAGCAGAGCACCACTCTCTCAAAATCATATGCATGAAGATATGCAGATAGTGGTATATAGGAAAACAAAGAGATACAGGATCTCATTGACTTCAATTGCAACAGTTTTCAAAATAAATCAAATAATCTGATTTCATCCACAGCTGGAGAACTACATCCAGGAGAACCTCAAACAAGACATGGCCCAAATTCAAAATAATGCAGTGCAAAACCACACAGTGACCATGATCAAGATTGGGACCAGCCTCCTAAGTCAAACAGCAGAGCAAACCCGAAAAATCACTACTGTTGAGGCACAGGTGAGGGTTGTTACTTTACTATCTAATCCAGCAAGCATGGAGTCAGTTTGAATAACTAATAGAACTCAGCTGATTTTTTCTGTTGCATGGTTTGGCCAACTGTTTGAAATTTTTTACTTGCTCTGCTAAAACGTTTGCTGGCTACATCACATGGGTTCTTTTTGTATAAACCGTTTATGACACCAAAAGAGTAGATTACTATGAAAAATTTGATACAGCAGCACAACTGCAATATTAACTTTTACTCTCTACTTGACTCCTTTTTTTTAAGTATATTTAGTCTTTACTCTGATGTCACATTTGGCATGCCATTTAGCTTTTTCTGCTACAGAAGTAGTGATATCAGCATTTACAAGATATAAATCAATTTGACAGTCCTACATCTTGTGCGTTTTACCCTTACTCACCCAAACTTGCCAACAAGACTACTTAACGTGAATGCATTAGCAGGTAGTTTTGAATCTCAGGTGTTTTATATATGAGATGAGGACATGGCTTTTTAATGGAGACCTTTTAATTGATATTGGTTGACTTTTTTGAGTACTTGAGCATAGCTGAGATCAGTGTTTGAAGACATTTAAGGCTGTTGTGTTGACTTTGATTTATTGCAGTTCGGAGGTATTCAGTTTTTTTGATTTTTAAAAAAAACACGTGATTGGCTCTCCATGATGTAAGGCATCTGAACTTTTAAGTATGGTTTACAGGTACTCAGGTCAAAACACTTTTTCTAAAACCAAGTCATACAGTTTTCTCTTTCTCTCTCTATATACATGTATTTACACACACGCATACATACTCTGGAATGCCAATCAGGAAAATTTGAGTATATGGAATTGAGTGAAACTTGAATAAATTGAATGAAAGTCTGAACATATGGAACAAAATTTGAATATACGGAAAGAAAATTAAATATATTGAATGAAAGTTTGAATATATGGAATGAAACTTAAATATTGTCACGTTCCTGGACTTCCTTGTTGTGTTTTCTTCCCCCATTAAGTTTGTCCTCGATTAATGCTATTAAATTACATACAAATACTTCAGCATCAACACACGTATTAAAATAATCTTTGTGTACTCCTTCGTCGAGACTATTTACAACAACAACGTTCCGTGATAGAGTCCAGGAAACAAACTCAAGATGATTCGGCTGAAGAGTTCCTGCTCAATCTCCACCAGCAGCAGCCATTGGAGCAGTACATGGAGGAATTTTTGAGCATTTTACATCTGGTGAACTGGAGTGATTCTATGTTAAACACTTGCTTCCGGATGAGATTAAAGGGTGACCAATTATTTTGCTTACTTACTGACGATTGCTGCAGAACTGTTCCTTGTAGTTGCAGAGGATCCCTATCCTCACCACCCGTCAGCTTCCTCCATATGCTGTTCCAATGAGCTCATGTCAACCTTCCCTCCTGCATTTCCCCAAGTCCTCCAATCCTCCACTGTGATCCTCAGCCCAGTGCTGCGGTAAAGTCAAGACCACCATCCGTGGCAATGCCAATGCCACTGGCCGCATTGATCCACTGATCCCTGATCCACCCTGGAGGTCCTCCGTGTCTCTTCCCTGTTCATGCCCTGCACCGGCCTCCAGGGCACCCACCCCCCTGCTATTGTTGCAGCTCGGGAAGAGCCTTCTGGGAGGGGGGAGTACCGTCATGTTCCTGAACTATCTTGTTGTGATTTCTTCCCCCACCGTGCCTTTTCAGTAATTGGTCCACAATTATGGAATGACCTTCCCCTGTATATTAGGCAGGCTCCGTCCATAGAGGCTTTCAGGTGTCAGTTGAAGACATTTTTTTTTATTTGGCCTTTGAAGCAGGGAAAGTTTAATTTGGGAACTTTTATAATGGCTTGTCTTGTCTGTGTGTAAGTTTGTGTGTGTAGTGTATTTTATTCTTAATTTTCTGAAGCACTTTGAGCAACAGTGTTGCATTTAAATGTGCTATAAAAATAAATGAAGTTGAAATTGATTCAGAACGGTTTTCAATAAATGAATAGCACACATTGATGCCAGGCAAATGCGTATGATAATGTGTTTTAGATGATTGTAAGAATGCATACAGTATTTATATTCCCCTTAAATGAACAGCCTGCAAATAAGAATACTGGTGTATTTCAGTCTTGTTTTGGGGATTGCAGTCACAAGAAGAAAAGACTAAGGACATTATTTGATATTATTCAATAAAAAGATTTTACTATCAGGATTATTATAGTTAACTAGAATCATAAAAACAAGTATGTGTTAGGCCCTGATGAGCACAGAATTGAGCTCTATTTTGTGTCTTGTTGCACTTGAAAATACCCACACAATTATGACAGTTATGTCAGTTTAGTCACGTACTCAAGTAATAGTTGTGTGACACTTAAATGCTGAATTAATGAATTACAGTTTAACAAAACTCAGTAGATTTTAGTCAAATAAATCTACTGTATTTTAAGTCAACATACTCTAGTATGTAGTATGTTGTGGACCCATCAAAATAAAGTGTTTGGAGATATTAAGCAGACAGTCTACTAATACTCTAATGACTGCTAGTTGACATGTAGTTGCAAAGTTACTTACTGTTAGTTGAACATCTAAAGTGGACTATTGAAATAAAGTGTTACCTTACTTTTTTCCAACATCAATCTACACTCCATATACCATAACTGTATGGCAAAAAAACAGGTTTGTAACAATTCTGCAAATTTATTAAAAATAAAAAACTAAAATGATTCCATTGCATAATTATTCATACCCTTATCTGGAACAGTTGAAATTTAGATCAGGAGCATTCATATTGCTTGTAGATGTTACTACACTTGAGGTGAAGTGAACCTGTGGCAAATTAAATTTAATGGGTATGATTTGGAAAGGTCTAGCAGCTGACTCAGTCCTCTCTTCAGTTAAAACACATTAAAACACACTTGGAATTTGCAAAAAATCACCTAAAGGACCCTCAGACTCTGAGAAACAAGATTATCTGGTCTGATCAACCTCAATTCTAAGCAACATGTTTGAAGGTAACCAGCTCTGCTCATCATCTGCAGAGTACCATTCCAAAAGTAAGTGTGCTGGTAGAAGCCTTATGCTGTGGGGCTGTTTTACTGTTTTACTCAAACAAAATTACCAACAGACTTGAGGCTGTAAAAATGCTTCAGCTAAATATTTAGTTATGAATACTTATGCTATGGAATCATTTTAGTTTTTTAACTTTAATAAGTGTGCAAAGATGTTACAAAACTGTTTTTTTGCTGTACAGTTAAAGTGTATGAAGTGCAGATTGATATGGAAAAGGCAGTAACATAAAATGAGAAAAAGGGGGTATGAATACTTTTGCAAGGCACTATATATATATATATATATATATATATATATATATATATATACAGTACAGGCCAAAAGTTTGGACACACCTTCTC
>JAUCMR010000028.1:20797953-20808089 GCA_032357425.1 Enteromius argenteus | reverse complement strand
ATAATGTTCAGTGCTTTGCTACAATCTGTATTGTTAAAAGCGCTATATAAATAAAAGTTATTGATTGATTGATTGATAGATATATTCAATGCTATAGTCATACGCATCTAGTCAGTAAAACCAGTTCCTTGATTAGCTGTAAATCTTAAATCACCCGTTTTCAAATACAGCGGCAGTTAATACACAGAGCTGTAGTTCTGACAAGCTACGCAATATCTCATTCAGTTTTGCAGGTGATTCATTTACAATACTGAATGCGATATTGCTTGTCAGTGATCTATGGCTCTGTGTATTAATGTTGCATTTTCCAGGCAACCCGTAACTCGTGTTTTTCCAACCTTCTACCAGTGAAAGTGCAAACCTGTGACTTCCCACCCATGAGCTCATACTAGATGGATGTACTGCCAGTTCCGCGCTCTGACGTCACATAGCCCACAAAACAAAAATGGCTTCTCTTGCCTTATGCAGTTTTTCCAGTTTTCCTCAAATAAGCAACCAGTAAACACCTTTATAGGCGATAGAAATGATTTTAAATGAGAAAAAGCCCAGTACGGACCACCATGCTGGTTTGTTTAAATCTAGCTACCACCGCGCTTAGGCAATTTGGCATGACCATGTCTGGAATGTCATGAGTCATGGTTTGAATTCGTGACTCGTGGGCTCAAAAACCTGCCTGGAACGCAGCATAACTGCTGCTCCATTTGAAAACAGGTGATGGAGATTTACCGCTGATTAAGAAACTGGCTTTACTGACTAGATGCACATAACTATAGCATGTGATATTTTGTCCAGACCTACTTGACAGAATAGCAATAAAAAAACCATTAGTGAAAGAGAAAAATAGAGTGAAACACTTGAAATTTGCGAAACACATGAAATGGACAAAAGATTGGTATAAAGTGTATACACACACACAAAACACACACAACTATTAGCTCTAAAAGCAGCATTAACCTAAGACAAAGAATTGGTGTAAACACCTTGCACAAATTATTTTGAGTATGACAAACTAACCTTTGTGACCAATAAGAGCAACGGAGGCCAGTCTCTGTTCAGGCCTTTTTCAACAAAACTAATAAAATCTTATAAATTTGCCATCAAACTATCAAAACACTTTGCCACAACCACTTTTTGTTTTTTTAAACAACTACAAACTCAAAAACCAGATCATCTCTCATAACACTAATACAACTATACACAAGGCAATGGTGCTTCACATTAACAGCTAGTAGTAATGACTAGGAGTCGTCAATCATTTGAATTAGTTTTTATATTTTCTGTTTACATTTTATTTAAAAACAATTCAGCTAATTTTTCTGGTTGTACTTTCAGTTTACTATAATAACCCTGGTTTGAGTGTGAGTTTTCTGCCCATCCTGCTCATGCACAAATTTTATCGAATTTTAATTATTGTACTCTGCATCCAGATCACCTGATAACCCACTCTGATTCTTTCAATATAACTGTTGTAAGCGGTTTATTCTAATCTTGTCAAACGTAAGCAAGGGAATACCCATGACAAACATCTATCTGAATGAATTATTTACCACAATGGAATAGACCCTGGTGTGATAAATTTGAATTTACTCATTTGCAGTTTTTGTGAAATCAAACAGAGACAGCCTCTAGAGGTATAAGCCCTCTATCTGTTCCAGGAGGGAGTTTCGCTCATGCTGAAGGAAAGGAAAGCAAAAAGAGAACTCGCCAGGTGCAAGTCACAGTGGTAAAGAAAACACACAGGAAGCCAGGAAAGCAACAAATAGAGTAGCATACAACATCTGCATCAGAAATAATTACTATGCTCTATTACTAGACCATGCTATGCTGTTTCACAGAAGCATCAAGCTAAAAGCTTTGCCTGCAAGTATAAAACACACCTTTAAAAAAATAAATAAATAAAACATGTGGAAAGCAGCCCTTTCCTACTATTAGAGTGGAAAAAGAATGTGTTCTATCCAGTCAAACACTACAGTATTTCAGCACAAATGTACCTGCTTCTTGGCTAATCAAATTAGACAGATGTCAACAAAGACAGGCTGCATTACACATATACCCTCAAAAGCAACTAACAAATCTCACAAAGTAAAACAGACCAAATGACATGAGTTTACTTTTATGTTAATTTGGATAAACACTGCAACACATCTGATGCCAATAATTGCGAACTTTAAAAAACGTCAACTCAATATTTGATTTGTCTTCACATGTATACAATAAATGTGTAATATGGAGTTCAGTTACTTATTTTTTTAATTTCTCAAACACATCTTAAATCATAAATTCCCTCACACAAATGTCTTCATTTTTTGGAAATGTTCAATACTATCCAAAAGACATTAAAAACTAAAACTGCAGCTACTTTACCTTCATGAACTTGTCCTTTTTCATGTGTCTTGGTTTGCTACTCATTTTAGGACTTTTCTCAATGCTCCCATCAGTTGTGCTTTCATTTTCTTTCCCTACAGCTGATATAATGCAAACAAAGAAAGAAAGTTGAGCTAAGAGGACAGCAGCACACAGCAGGTGCACAGTGACACAGCTGAGTAGCACGTAAGAGTGTTTCTTAAAACGTTTATTCAACCATGCAACATTTTAAAAGCATGCTTTATTGTGAAGTGTTTCTCAAGTAACACAAAGGATATTACTTGCTTATCTTATCACAATGTAGCAAGGACCTAGATGCCATTGCATAGCCAAAATTTGGAAAAGCTTTTAGAGTACAAATGTTCCCCTAAATTAATGCTACATTTTCGTACACTTTCTGCATATGTACTACCAAAGCCTTGCCTTGCGAATTTGTAAACTCAGCTGTGTTTTGCGATAAGCAGGATACAATTTAATACTAATAAAAATTAAAATAAAACAAATTTACATACTTTTTAAACCCATCTCTCTCTTTTCAATTGGATGTTTGGGGTCAGGAACAATTTCAAGACAGTTCTGTATTTTAAGATTCGCATTCACAGCTGAGGATGACACTGGAGAAGCAGTCGTTGACGTCTTCTTTTGATTAGCACGACGAAGCTCAATTGAGCTTTTACACATCTTTCCTTCAGAAAGAGCAAATGTTTGTTTCCTCCGTTTCTTTGCCGATGCCTCAAGTTTTATTTCTTCAAACCTGGGCAACTCACATGTCCCCACAGACAAATATTCAGGCCTTGATTCATGCGTCTTAGTAGCAGGGTCTGATGAGCCAACCAACAAGTCTTTAATATCAATATTTTCATGTTTTCGCTTTTTACCAAATGATATCTTGCCCTTCTTCTTGTTTGAGTCATCCAAGTCAAAAGCAGGCACATGCAATTTTCCTGGGGTCGACCCAAATAAAATGACGCTTCGTTTAAGGGCATTGTTCGCTGGTGAGAAGAAGTCTTCAAACACCTCACATTCCACAACATCTCTATTAGGAAGATCACCAGCCAATTCAGTAGAACACAAAACAGCAGAAGTTTGATGCTGAAATTTACAAAAAGGCTTGGGGGTTACTAATCCATCACTTTCAATTTCTGTAAAACCACTGCCTGATGAAGTCTTATTGGAGTACAAATGTTTGGAGTTGGTCTGCAGATCATTGGACTGTATACTTTTTCTGTTTTTGTGTTTCCTTTTTGTCAGGCTTTCAGGCAGGGAACTTTCAGGTCTTTCAGGGCTGCCAGATAACTCTGTAGATATTCCATTGTTTTCAGTTTGCGGTTTGAGGTGTAACCTTTGTTTTCTTTCAAAACAGGTTTTATCAAAGTAACTCTCTAAGGTGGACTGTTTCTTAACCATGGCTGTGTCTGATTCAGGAGGTGTTTGTTTTTTTGCTTTACTTGTCTTTTTCACTGTTAACTTTTTATTACAGTTCTGTTTTTCTTGTTCATCTCTTTTCTTAGAGGAATGATAGAGAGAGGTTGAGAAGCAATCCAAAGGCTCTTCCTCTGTGAAAGTAAAAGTTCAACGTATTTAGTTTTATATAATGCAAATTGGTTATTAAAGCTACTAGGAATGCACCGAAGTGAAAATTATTGGCCGAATCTGAAAAAAACTTTTGTTTCCCCATGTAGTTTGACTATTTTTTCACCATCACATAAATTAAATAGCCAAAAACTTGCTTTTTTTGTCTTATTTTTCAAAGAAAAAAAACAACAACAAAAACTGAACATTTAATAGCAAATCGGCATATTATGATGTGAGACACTGAAGACTGGTGTAATGATACAGAAAATTCAGCTTTGATGACAGTAACCAATTACACTTTACTAAATGTTCACATACAAAACAGTTATTCAAAATTGTAATTACACTTCAAAATATTACTGTTTTTGTATTTATAATAAATGCAGCCTTGCTGAGCAAAAGAGACTTCCTTTAAAATATTAGACAATATTATACAGTTCCCCATTTAAACACTATGTGTGAATATAATAAATGTATTAATAGAACTGTTTTAATTAGCATCCTTGTTATTGTCTTTATTTTATTTTACAGAACAACAGTAAAATTGCAGTACTAGCATTAATGAATGTTGATGGAGCTTTTATTTTGGAGGACCTTAGTGCTTCTAGTTGTTGAAAACACAGCAGTAGGTTATTTACTAGTTGTTTAAGGCCATTTCACAGACATTTGATGCAGTACTAAAGTCTCTTGATTTCAGTGCTTGTCATGATTTTTGCGTCTTCCTGACAATTTTAAATGCTTCCACTTCCACACTGCCGACATGTTTGCTGTGCGCCTATCACTCTACACTGGTTGCTATTTGATTGCGTCAACAAAAATATAATTGTTCGATACAATTATTATTTTTTTTTTTTCAGAGATGCTTTTGCTATTTTTTAGCTAATAATTTTGGTTGCCGACATTTCAGTGCATCCCTAAAAGCTACAATTATTCTACTAATCAAAAAACTAAAAAAAAAAAAAAAACACTTTTGTTTTCCCAAACCTAGTTGTTGCAAGAAAGTTGGTGATGCTCCAAGAGGTGGTCTCATAGGTGAATTACATCCCGAGGCACTATCCAGCATCTGTGAGGCTAAGGGACAAGACAAAATTAAATAAATATCTAAAAGACCTTTATTTCTACAGTAATAAATGATCTGTAGGGCAGTAGTCTCAAATTCAATTCCTGGGCCACAGCTCTGCAGAGTTTAGCTCCAAATCAAATCTGTTTGGAAGTTTCTAGCAATCCTGAAGACCTTGATTAGATGGATAAAGTTTGTTTGATTAGGATTGGAGCTAAACTGTGCAGAGCTGTAGCCCTCCAGGAATTGAGTCTGAGACCAATGCGTGAAGGGTGTTTATATTAATTAACTAATTTATCTCTAAGCATTTATTAAGGGGTCATGAACTGCCTGTTTTTATCCCTCTTGTTCTGAGGTCTACTTATAATGTTATCAAGATTTGAAAAAAACATAGTCAAGCATGGCCATAGATAAAAAAGCAGCACCTTAAAAAAAAGTGGAAGTAAGCAATTTTTCAATTTACGGATTCATTAGTTGCTAAAGGTAAAACACTAGAAGAATCAAGTGCAGAAAACCACACAATTCTGCACTGATTGGAATAGAATAAAATAATACTATAAACACCAGTACAAAACCAGTTTGAAATTTCAAGCAGCATAACAGACTGTACTTTTTACAGCTAAATTAAGCCTAAACAAATGACACCGGAAACCTTGCACATTCAAGTTACAAATGGTCGTGTCCTCTTTAAAAAGTTTTTAAATAAGGTGGATAAATGTTTATTTTTTACTATCAAAACAAATAGAAACAATTAGAAATAGTGTATTAAGCCGATTCAATATGAATCAAAAGATTTGCACCCCTATAATTCAGTACAAAGCTTTGTAAATTATTAGTTTACAAATGAAAGGTTTTGAGGAAATACCAGTGGGTGAGAGAGATTCACGTTGAGCTCTCATTTCTTTCAGTCGCTGAGCCATGCTGTCAGAGCGTTTTAAAGAGGGACTGTACACTACTCCATTTTCCTCATCAATTACAAATGGTGATGTTTCGGAAACTGTATTAAAACAAAATCCGAAGTGCACAAGAGCCTTCAAAAATTGTTGAATGAAATAAACATGAAATAAAAAAAAAAGTTCTCTCACCAATGGGGGATGAGGAGATCAGGCCTTTGATCATCTTGTCTAATTTTTTCTTCAGCCGCCTGTCATTCTCAGGGGTCTTTATAGGAATATCTCTAGGTTGCATGCAACGGTGCTGCAAAAACAATAAAAACAACAACAAAAGATTTATTCACATTTACCAAAATATATAAAAATATTCTTAAAGCAACCATTCAATAAAAAAAACAAAAAAACATAACACGGCAAAATGTTCGTTGGTTTAGATATTAAGTTTAATTTCCTTACTGTTCTCTTATTTAGATGAAGTTTGGACTCTTCATTTTGAGCAGGGAAAAGACTTTCATCCACACGTTCCTTACTCTCTTTGCATCTGCAAAAATCACACAATGAATAGAACTTGAAAGGAAACATTGAGGTCTAGAGACATCTAATGGCCATCCAAAGAAATGCAACAATCAAAAGAAAAAGAAAAGATCACTAATGGTCATAGAACTAAAACCGCACCAGAACATGGCATCAACAGATTTCTGCTCTCCAAAGGAATCAGTACTTTTAAATGTGACAGAAAAATGGGGGCCTCTCCAGTTTTCCCAATAGTTACAATAGTCCAGCCAAAAAAATAAATGAAAAATTGGCAGTCAATTCAAATGTGAATGAATATAAATTTTTGGGTGAACTACCCATTAGATCAGGTTAGCACATATTTAATTATTTTGTTCCTTCACTAGAAAAAAGAAATGTTGTGTTGACCACAAAAACAAAATTCCTTTCTGCTAGGCTCTAATTTTTTAACAATCACTCATGCCTAACCATTGGAAATTAAATTAGCAACTTTTTGTGAAACAAGACCTTTATTCAGATTTACATAACTACTCACTCTTAGGATGTCGCCCCGAATATGCAGAAGATTAGTTCTGTGACACTCATTTTTACCTTGCTACCCAGTGGACAGAAACAATCCTCACACCCATTTTCTGGGCTTTCTTCCATGTGGACGGGCGGCCATGTTTGAAGACTACGTGGGTCACTTGTTTGTTGAGTGTCTTAGATACCTGTCATTCAAAATGGGTTCATTTATTTTACATTTTAATTTTGTTCATAAAAAAAGAAAACGGTCAAAAAAGTGTCACCTCTGCACCCATGTCCTGCAGCTGCTGAATGAATGGATCAGAGTAATCCTCCATTCTGCTCACAGACCATACGTCAACATATGCCACCACATCTTAAAAGGGAGAAAGAAGACAATGGATAAACATTCACTTCACACACAAAGTTTAATTCATTACAACACTCAGTGTTTGGCACCAATGGCATTCAGATGTAACCTAATGTAATTAATTATCTTAAAACGAATGTAGTTTTTCATATCTTCAAACTGACACTGCTATGACACAATACAAAAATGTTCATCAGTATTTTGTTTTAAACTGTATTTTTTAAATATAATTATTATTATTTTCATTATTGCTATATTGTTAACCATGTGTTAATCATCCTAGAGGACAAAAAATATTTCCTAATTAATGAATATCCAGCGATACCTTTGAGAAAACCAGCAGAAGTGTTTTTTTCTGTCATGGTTGATCCTAAAAGTCTCCCTCTAAAACTGCATCAACCAACAGAAAATGGAATATTATAAACTCAACATGAATCAAGCATGATAACATACATTCAGTAAAGATTTTACCCAAGCTATACACACAATCTGTTAATGGTGAACAACATCAAAGTCAATTCTAAAAAGCAAAAACACTAATATAACAGAATAGCACTGACAACTGCTGATCTTCACGTCACATCTGGTGAAACGCAGAGCATAGTTGATACAGTGTCCTAGCAGACATCTAAAATGTTCTGTAAGAAAGCACCTTTCATTGCTCACCTTAACCAAAGAAGAACACTTCAACTTTGCGAAAAAAAGTTGAATCTTTCCTTGTTTGTTTTTATATGTACATCGTGCCGTTGATACACACAGTTTTCATTTCACCATTCACAAAAAAAACGTGTTTTCGCGGTTTCCTTTTGCAACGCATGATGGGAATTCAGTGACGTTCCTAACACCAGTTGGTTGATGCCTTGTGGCCGCGCCCCCTTTTTTGGCTTTCGTTGCACAGGGACCCCCTCATGTGACGAGAGTAGGCGGCTGCAGTGAGGGTAAGAGCAAATAGGGTGACAATAGTCATTTTTCGTAGCCGATCATATATTTAGGAGATCAAAAACGGATTTTGCGTAAGTCGCGATGGTACTTGACGTGCTCATATTTTCGTCAATAAAATGAATGGAGTTCAAGTTATGTTGATATATGAAAATAGAAGTGATGAACAAACACTTCCAAGGTAACCTATTTGTTACTTATCCGAAAGCTGTGTTTTCAGTTTAATAAAGACATTTTTTTTTATACTGAGAACAAATCACATTTCCCTTAGATTGTGTTTTTTGGAATACTGACTTATTTTTGTTGCTGTAGTGGTTTGACAACAGAGCAAGGCAGTAAATTACAATTTAAAATACTTAACCAGACTTATTGATTCCAGGATTCTTATTGATTATACTATTGCAATAGGTTATTCATCAATAAACTTGTCTAGTACAAAATGCTTTATTTCAGAATTACAGTGTATGCATTTTTTTTTTTTTTTGTTATTTACCCTCAAAAAAATGAAAGTGAAATGTGGCAACATGTCCAATAGGTGGAGTACAGTGTAACATCTGAGGGGAACATTGTAACATGACCATATTACAGCTTAAAATAAAACTGATGACTGACTAAAATAAATAAATAAATAGTTTGTTTATTTGCTTCTTAACGCCATTTCAACATCCTGGCTATATTCATGGCGAGAACCAGTTAATCCATACACAAGTTGATCCATGCAAAAGTCTTGTCTTTACACACGTCCAGGGACAATTTGAAGTCTTCAGTCAACCTGACTGTGTGTGTTTGGGCTGTGGGAAGAAACCGGAGCACCTGGCGTAAGCCTCATTTTTATTACTCTTCAAATTGTGCAAATTAAATTTGCAAATTGAAAATACGCCTCATGGAAACACGTTAATTTCGCAAAAACTCACATACATCGCAAAATAGTTTCTATGCTCACATGAGGTGGTTTTTCCAGGCAATTCAGTTTTAGTCACATAACACTGGTTAATGGAAATGGTGTCATTTCACAAAACTTTTTTGTCGACATTTATAAAATATTGACAAAGTTTTGTGCAAATCTGTAATGGAAACGCTGCTACTGTTACATTGCTAATCTAATAGAATAGCAATAGTTTAATTACAACAAACAATCTCATCTAGTGCAAAGACAAAAGTGTAATCCAAAAAGACATGCAATGGTCATGGAGGCTGCAAACAATCCTAAACAAGGAAACAATCCAAGGATCAAAGTGCAAAGGCAAGGAAACAGGGAAACTAAGAAACACTTAAACTCAAGTCACCTGAAGTGCTCATGAACCTAGTCACATATGTAGTAAACTCCATATGTTCAGCTCATTTTTGCTCGATTTTCTTCACGTTATTTTAAGTTTTATTAAGTAATAATACTTTCCCAGATGGCATACAATTGAAAACAGCAAAAGTGTCTTCTCTGATTAAGAAAAAATCCCGGGCTTCCGGTTTCACAATGTAGTGGGAGGTTTGTGCTCAAACTTTTTGCTTAATTAGTACTTACTGCAGCTGTTTTTACTTAAAATTTGCACGTGATCCAGTGCAAACTAATATAGAAATGGGTATAAATACAAAACCCGCTGTGTTAAAAACCAAGAAGATTCAAGTAAAGACGGCGAGGTGTCTGACATGGCGGCCGCACCTGTTCTTTTAACAGTAGAAGTGCTCGTGTCAGAGCTCAAAAATCAAGGCGAAGTTTGTTGGATGAATTTACAGCTTTGCTGAACTCATCTCTATCCCCTTTACAAACATCTTTGGAGAGCATCCATAGCACTCTGGCCTCACACATTGCTACTATTTCAGAGATGGAGACAGCTCTCACTGACCATACACACAGAAAAAAAATGGTGCTTCAGTGGTTCTTCAGCAGTTCTTTGGTGTGATTGTGGTGCTATATAGCACT
>JAUCMR010000028.1:20777410-20788087 GCA_032357425.1 Enteromius argenteus | reverse complement strand
TGTTCTTCTATTTGATAATGTTCAGTGCTTTGCTGCAATCTGTATTGTTAAAAGCGCTATATAAATAAAAGTGACTTCACTTGACTTATGATGGAGGAGACGCTGGAGACACAGGGAGACGAGGAGACAGCCACACACCACAAATGCACGGAATCCTGGAGACGCTGGAGAAACACAGGAACTGAGGAGAGTAGCAAGGCAAATACAAGGTGAGTATAATCAGAATCAAAGAGCAAGGGAATGAGTCCACTTTGTATGAACGAGCTCGGACGATGACTGTTGTGTGGTGGCTGTCTTTCTAGTGTAGTGATGATGGTAGTGATGAGTGTCAGGTGGCAGTGATTAGAACTCCGGGGAGAGGGATCGTAGTGATTGGTTGAGTGCAGAGCCTGGCGTGTCTGTGACACTATAATACATATATAGTAAAGCAATAAATGATGGAGATACAAAATTAAGTAGAAAATAAAACAAACTAACTGATTTTATCAGTGAATGGATTTAAAAGACTTTGGAATGACTAATAATAATAATATTATTTAGATGATGTCATGGGCAAGGTGTAATAATATAATGTAAAATAATGCATGTAATGTTGTGCTGTCAATTTTGATTTAAAATAAAATGGTAATTAATAAATAATATACATTTATGATTATCCCAGGTTGCTATAGTCACACAGGTTTGTTTACACAATAAGCATGCTACAATACAGCAGCACTGGTTATGGAAGTATTTTTTTCTTATTCATTCTTCCCAAAGAGGTTTTAAATGAAAGGTTGTTACAAAGTAAAATCACTACAAGCCCTGCATTTGTTAGGCTTAATAATCATATAGCTATTGCAAGTCTTTTAACTTTCAAATAAGCTGAAGAAAGAAACAAGCACCTATATCCAGCAAACCTGACTGCATTTGTAAAAGCTACTCTACCATTTAATTTGTAGTCCAAAGTTTCTCTGTGTGCATTAGAATAAAGCATGATATAAGTACAATCAAATTAAATATTCAAATGGAACTGGTTATGTCTATTTTTGAAAATATTTATTTATTTTTAGTATACTTATAAAATTAATGTACCTTATATGCAATGTCTATATCTTTTTCATTAGTTACACAAACCAACCTTACATCAGCATGCAATACTAAATAATCTAACATGCAAGACATCTTTCACTGACAAACCTAAATATAAAGATTCAAACTCAAAATGTTCAAAACAAGTCAAAGGCAGAAGTGTTGTTTTTTCTTTCTCATTTTATCCATTCTAAAGCAGAATCTCAGGCCTCTGCTATGAAAAAAGATCTGGAACAGGTGGTGCTAAATGTGTCCTTTACAGAAAGCGCACGGGAGGGAACATTATTATTTTCCTTTGCTAGAGTCAAGGACACCACTGTTTCAGCACCACATCTTGGACAGCGCCACCAATAACAATTGCAGTCAATATCTAGATGAAATAAAAAACAAAAAAACAATTGCAGTAAAAATTTAATTTCATACGTGACACTGATTATGTGAAACCTAACACTATACATAACTTTTTTTTTTGCATTTTGCATTTTGCTTTGGCGCTTTGACAAGATGTTCTCAAACATTCAAATCAAAGGCTACTGGGAGGCATTCGATCATGATTTATACAACAAAGATGGCATACCAAATACTAAGACATTCTGAAATTGCAAATGCAAAATTGATGGTATTTAATGATCTTGCACTTGTGTCTTCCACTATACAAATCATGTTCAGTTTATTAATCTGAATGTCCAGGCTCGGTGAGCGTGATTTCAACAAGAGCAAGATATTCCTGGATCAACATCCTTGTTTGTTTAAGGGGTAGGTTTAAGGGTAAGGATTGGGATAAGTTTATATTTTTGGACAGTAATGTTGATCCAGAATCAACAAAAGATGTTGATCCAGGATCATGTCTTACTTGGCAAAATCACCGTGACCGTCCACGCTCAGTAGATGGCAGCAAAGCCACATTTAAATCGACCCGAAAATGAGCCTCGCTCTCAAACTCAAAGAAATGCCATCGGACCAACGCATTTTGCAGCCATCATTAGTATCATAGGGAACTGTGCTGTCTTTTGATGAAGTGTGCTGCACTCTTTTCCAGAGGGTGTGTGAGTTTGAACGTGTGCGTTATATTGGATCGGATGTAGGGGTGCATTAAAAATGATGAAGTGTGTTTTATATAAAATTCCTGTCCCGAGGTTGCGTAAACAAAGTTGTCATCAACATACATTCTATCACACACGCCCAGACATATTGCCAAATGTTATGCTCATCCTAACATTAATACTGCGGCTTCGCATTAAATATGTTGATTTTACATTTTGCAAGTCAGTGTTGCCTTAAATGCGTGTATGACTCTTATTAGAAAGCGTCGAAACTTAAAAGTAGAATTTTCTTGGATTAATTGAAAATTCGAACCACATGCTTTTTTGATTCTTGAGTTCTGTTGGATATTTTGAATATTATTGGATACGTATTCTGGTTTTTAATCGATTTATTCATTAATTAATTCATTTAGTTTTAAAATGCTAAAATAATTTCTTTACATTTTGTATTGGATGTGCTACACTGAGAATCAAATAGCTGCACACAGAATGCTTTCTGTAAGAATGTTGTTGTTGTTGTTATTATTATTATTTTTAAACATATGTTGGATGCAAGAACATTGTATTTCGTTACAGGACCCAAATATAAACGAAATTCTGATAGTAACCCCATACTGCATTTATTTATTTACTGGGGAGGTTGCAGGCTTCTTTTTTATTTTCTTCTTCTTTTTTTGGATTGTTCCTTTTAAATCATATGGCTCCCTTAAATGCGACTTCATGAGTTTTTGTTTTCATGAGGACCCATAAGAGTATGCAGACTGTAGATCTCCATCCATATTCCCCTGTATCTCACATGATGGTTGAGTCCAGCGCCTTCCTCTAGATGCGGACTGCCTCATCGCTCCATTCTGTCTCCACGGTTTGGACCGGGGGAATCACTTTTGGTCCCAACACCACCTTGTCTCGTCTCTGCAGTGGCTATTCTCGGTGATATGAGAGCTAATATAGACGAATCCGTGTGCCATAGGCGTCAGATGTTCTTGCCAAAGCTGGATCTCTATGCATTACTGTGATCGGAGAAAATAAAACGCAAGACACCGTGGCGCTGCTTGGAATTACAGCGGAAACGATGGGCACACTGAAGCAGATCCTGCTGCTTTTCGCAGGTTTTGTTGCCGCAGCTCACGGTAAGTTGAAAGTCTGTTTTATAAGCTAGGTGTCATTGTCATTAATCCCCTATAGGAATATGACTTTTCTTGAGTATGACAACTAAAGTCCTTTAGACCTTGAATATACATGGACGTTGACTTTGCGTTTGATGAAGCCACATCAAAACTTGCATATGGCACGCAAAAAAGTGTTTAAGTTATGGCGTAATTATTGTGTTTATTTGTCTGAATAAATGAGAGACATATTACCTAGAAAGATGATTTTGGTTAAATTACGAGGATATTGCATTTCGATTGATTATACACACACACACACACACACATACATACATACATACATACATGCATATATATATATATATATATATTTTTTTTTTAATTCGTCACAATGCCTGTTAAGACTTCAGGTAGTAAGTAGGGTAGTAAACGCAATTCATTATTTCTCTGAAAACATATACATCATGCTATTTACATGCAAAATACAAACCTCGAAGGATATTTCACATCACACAAACGTGTTGGTAACTTTTTTTTGGATCCAGACAGCTGTATTGCGTAAAGGCCTATGGTTCGTCGGTAGTCATATGGTTATGCATAGCCGTCTGGTCTTTCACCGGTATTCATAGAGGTTCTACGCGTTTGCTACAGTCTGTCAATAGACTGACTTTGCAGTCTGAATCTAATTTAATATATGGTTTAACCTGGGCTGTAGTGTGAGAGGGAGCTCCAATTTAAAATTCAATTTAATGTAAGAATACAACATAAGACAGTTAACTTTATAGGAGTCTGATGCTTACGTTATTACGTTTTTAAACTTAAATTTTTAAACTATATAGAGATTTATACAATCTGGTCGTTAAATGCACTGCACATAATTTGATATCTTTCTTTCTTTCTTTTTATTACAGACAGGTACATTTCTCATAGAATTTCTCATACAACTATTTTAAATTCCAAAGTGGTGCTAATGAATATGCAAAAATTTTTAAACTCAACAAACCGTTATTTTTGTTAACTTTACTTCACTGATTTGTGCATTTCACCTACGCTAGACGAGAACTAAGACCTCTAGAAAGCCGCTGCACGCGTATTTTTTTAATACTTTTTGTTTATTTTTACATATTTAAAGTAACAGCTATTAATTAGCACATTTTTTGTTTTGTTTTTTGACTTAAGCGAATAATGCCTCTTCTTTCCAGCAATAGCTGTCACTCACTTGAGATCGCAGGAATGGCTAAATTAATAGCAGATTACAAGTTAACACATTATATATAGACCAATAATACACACAGATCCCTGGACATAGCATGTGGCCTGCTCACTTCTATTACCTCATTGCTGATGTACTCGTGTGTATGCGCACCTTTACCCTGACGGTCTCCTCTTTCTGTCTGTAAACTTCAATTCAAAGGTTACTTTCTGTATTCCCATTATGTTCAACGTTTTAGAGGACACGCTTTTTCAGAAGAATTAGTGATGCTGCAGGCACTTCCACTGCTTCCCAAGCCCGTGAAAGAATCATTAGTTTTGTCACAGCTGTGCCATCAAAGTTAATGACAATGACTGCTGCTATTCCTTGTTCAAAGGCATGTGGGGAGTTTTCAGGGACAGGCATTAATTAATCTAGTTTTATCAGCCATGATTTGCAAAATAGTAGAAAGCATGGGAAGTTTATTTGTTGCTCCAAAATACATAAGTTTTAGCTTTATTTTTTCCCTTCTTTTTCCGAAATGATGTTAAGCAGTTTTGTAATTATTTATTTATTTATTGGCAATTTTGTACATTTTGGGGTTTTCTGATGGAGTCAGAAGCAGTAGTAAACAATATTTATTACTAGGTATGATCCATTGAAAAAACAAACAAACAAATTAATTAATTAATTAATACTTATTCAGACTTCCTTCATTTAAAACTTGGTAAAATTAAATGCATAATGTTTTACAAATGCAGGGTGTGCTGTACATCTTTTCTGAGCCTGGCTACATTGTTGAGGGCATAAATACAAAGAAGAAAAATAAAAGCAGTTTGAACAATAATACTGACAACAAAAATGATAACAATAATAATTGTTTAGATGCAGCTAATCTTCTGAAAATACGTGCCACATCAAAAGTTCAATAAATCAGTAATTAAATAGCCTGTTTACTGCATTTTATTTATTTAATTTTCCTTTCAAATATAATATATTAGCATTGTCACACTATAAAATGTGCAATTATTAAACATGCGACAGAAAAGTTAGTCTGCTCAGCAGTCAAAGATGTCTGTTTTATACCTGATGTTTTACATCAGAAACAAACTTTTGTCTTTTCCATCACCACTAGACTAGAATTTGATGTTATTGTGTGAATTTTATGGACAATAAAGCATGGGTGTAACTACATACCAATAACAGATTACAAGTTAACAATATGTCTGTTGTTATCTTGTAACCTGTATAGAAAAAAAAATGTCTTTTGATATAAGTATAAATAACGCTCCATTTTGATGAACTGTCACTGTGCAAATTTCTAATGGGATATGCACATTATTTTGCAATGTTGAAGTAAGCTATTTTATATGTGAGAAAGGCTTTCAATTCCTCAGCCACAAAAGTGAAATAAAAAGAATATAACAAGCTGCAGTAAACTCTTAAAAAAAGTGGTAGCAATGCATCACCATACTTAAGCTCATCTTTATATATTATTCAGTAATTACTTTGATTATGAAATATTGTTAAATGGTACTGCCAAATGTACTGAATTTATGGCAAACTAGTATATACTTTGATCCAATTTCTATTGTCAACTTCTATGCCATGCATTTAAATATACTTGCAACTTCGCTTATTAATGTAATATACTGTAGCATTACAGTTTCAATTTCAAATTACTTTCAGGTACTTTACATGTACTTTAGAATGTTAGTCAACACTTTTTTTTAACTTTTTAAACACTTTTTGTGCTTAAAGTGTATTAGGAGTCATTAAAATATACTCTCTTTAAGGGAACAACTTGCTCTGCATATAAAAGTACTTCAGATTTCATGTTGATATTTTAATAATGATGAGTTGGCATTAAATGCAGTTGGACAGAAGGTTTTTATCTGATGTCATCCGAATAGAGGCACTCCCATTCTCAAATGTTAGTAATATCGATTTTATTTACATCCACACACTACAGTTTTGAAATTACTGTTTCATCTTCCAAGACAGGTACAATGGCAAACAAATTAGTTGTTGTCAAGATGTGATGAAACTGTCCATCCTCAGGTCACACATGCAAATGTGACATTCGAGGTCTTGAGAGAGAAGTGATTGAGAGGGCTTTGTTATTAAAACAGGCCCTTGTTGACTCAAGCACACTAATTGAACTGAAATGTCACTTAGATAATTGATATGTACATGCATTGGTTATTACATGCAATTTTCTTTGCTTATTATTATTTTCTTATTTAAAAGACAGCTTTGCTGTGTTTGTTTTTCTTTAGCCATACCTTTCTTTGAAAGGTTCAATGTCACAGTGTAATACCTTTTCGTAACTCATTTTAGTAGTATGTATTTCTGATTAAAACTGGAGTTAATGAGAATAAATAGAGCATTTTAGCCACTGATTTTATCGGCAGTGGTGTGATTGGATCTTGAAAAGTAGGCATACTGTACGAGGATGGAGGAAGAGGCCACATGAAATTAGTCAATTGTGGTTTTTATGTTGACATTAACTCATAGCTTTGAAATAGATACAGTGACAAAATGTGGACCCATCACTGATGAATGACGCGCTTCTATGAATAAATGGAGTCTAGAGGAACACTTCGTTTTTGGCTTGGAAAAAAGGGGTATGTCAAATAATTAAAATGCAACTAATGTCTATGCACACCACATCTTTTAAATGGTGTTGATTAGACAAACAGATGCAAAGTCTGGAGCCAAGAAACATCCATAATTCAGTGGACAGCTGGCTCGATGTGGCAGTGCAACCTTTTATTTCAAGTTTTTGACAGCTCTTGCTCAACTTCCCAGTTCTTGTCTGCATTGCTCGTTTTGGTCACAAATGCTGTATGTCTACCAGTTCAGGTTGCTTGGGTTCTGGATATGATGATGACCCATTTAGGTTATACAAGTGCAGATCTTTCTCCTACAACATGCATATAACCAATTAAAACATTTGCAATTTAAAGCAGACAGAGTCAGCAGAAATGACATTACTTCTTGATCTAATGTGGTTTTAAGGTTATGGAGCTCAAGAACAGAAAGAGATCAACTAAGTGCTTTGATATTCAAAAAATGCATTTTAATTATACCACGTTAGCAGTGTTGAAGGATTGAAAAGGGACATTTTTTTAATTAAATCAGCTTCCTAGTGTAAGTTTAATGGAAAAAAAGTTAGCATGTGACCACATATGATATAAGTTTATGCAAACAGAACAAATGATTCACCAAGTGGATCCAGCAAATATGACACAGATTAATGTTTGTTTATTTATTTATAGAAGGAACAGGAAATCACAAGATGCAGTCTTTGTATTGCCTTATTTTGTATTTTATATTATTGCAGATAAATAAACAGATATTATGGAACAAATAACACTAACTACCACTGATACCATAACTTTTGGTGCTATAACAGTACTATTGTAACACATATTGTGCAATGCTATTTATTTATTTATTTTCCCTCACTCCTGTGTTTTACTGTACATGTATCCTGTTCACTCTGTGAGCGATTAATTTAGTCTGTGATGATCCTTTAGGAGGTCCAATGTTAACCTCTGTCTTTTTAGTAGTGCTATTGAAATTATACATCCACTGAAAGGCCGGTAGATTTTGGATTGAGGACAGGTGAAATAAGAACTCTGGGATCAATGTGGCTTAAGTTGCTATGGGAGCAAAGAGATGTGTCTTATTTCATGTTGATTTAGGGCATTTCTGAGGGTGTCTGTTTGTTGTCAAAGGGGAGAAGGAGGCAGAAATAATGTACACAGCAGCAACTCACAAGTAGGACTGGGTAAAAGGAAACGACTTCTTTCACCTCATATGAAGTGAATCAACTCAGCTGGTTCAGACATGTTTCTAGGGTTTTTCTCTTGACAGATGAGAAACACTATCTTACAGCAGGAGAAAGGCCATTAACTTAAAGCTAAGGCAGGCAGACTGGCTTTCAATTCAGTGCCTAGAATGATGAGCAAAAATATAACTATTCTTGACATCACCATACCATTCAGGGATGAAATCAAAATTCAGTTGCTTTATTTCAGCATAAATCCTGTGTTTTCAACCACAAACAGTGATTATTATTAGGCAGATTCATAAATGCTGATGCCTTGTACACTTGATGTGGCGTTTACTGACCACAGAAAGCAGGTGGTAAATGAGAGTTTGCTTGCTTGTTTATTGTTAAAATGCTTTCTTATATTTTAATTGACAGGGAAGTTTAAGCAATGACATAATTTATTTTAAGTGATAAAGTGGTCAGATAAAGACACAATTATGATGAAATAGCTTGCCCACTTTTATGCTGCACATTTTTTGTCACAAAAATACATACTTTTAGGGTAAAGTATATTTTGACAAACTGGGACACAGCTCATCTGATACACGTGATGTTGCAATATGTAACAAAGCATTTGACATCCAATGAGCATTTGATCAAGTTGTAAAGCTTCATGAGGTGACAATTTTTAAATTTGTAATTGCCATTGCATTTGACATTTGGTTGCTTCTGGGGACGAAGATGAAGATTTCAGAATAAAGGCTTCTATTTGGGTCTGTTCTGTTCCTTGCAATAGTATTACCAGGATTACAATGCACAAAAAAAAAAAATGGATTACTTGTATGACTTTATTTTGGTTTTGTTGTGTTTTATGTTTCTATTGTCAGTCACAGCACACTGAGTACAAAATAAATATAATAAGTTTCCCTCTGTACATTAAAATGTGTCTGGCACGAAACACATGTGGGCTTGGTTTCACAAGTTTAGTAACACATAATGTGTTGTAAATTGTACACTGTGCAACCTGATCTCAGATACTGGCAGATACAGTTATGCTTATGTTACATAAAAATTTATAATATATATATAGTAAAGTCTACTATATTAAGTTCATTTAATTTAACATTCCATTTTAAGTAATGAAAACTACAAAAAAACAACAACAATGTGCAATCGGTTTCCAAAGTTTTTCAACGTGAACATGTTTTTTTTAAGTACACTGTAAAATCTAATTAGTTGGGCTTACTTAAAAAAGCATGCAAACCGATTGCCCTAAAAAACTAAGTTTAGTGAAATAGAAACAGTATGTTGTACTAACAAATGCTTGCTTAGTGTAGTTTACTTAAACAAGTGTTATAGTAACTAAAAAAGAACTGTAGGGTGTGCTTAAGTATAGCTACTCATTGACTCCCAGAGTGCATTGCGGCAGAATAAAGTATGCAGTTGCTTTGTTTTACAGTTGTTGTTGTTTTTATTAGCAAATTTAATTTGCTGTCAAAAAGAGCAAATAAAATGGTTATACAATTAATAAAAATAAATTTAATTGTTACCATTGTTGTGATTTGCGTGCTGAATGATGAAGTCAGTATGTGACTTCAGCATATTACCACAACAATTCAAGTATTGTATCATTCAAATTTAATGCTTTTCAAGTTGTTTATGAAAAACATTTAAAGTGTAAAAGAATGTTAATAAACACACAAAAAGAATACACTACTAGAAAAAATAAAATAACTATATAATAAATAAATTAAAAGATAGGTCACCTTCTAAAAGCAAAATATTTATTACTTTCTTGTTAAGTAATGGTAAGTAAAAAAAGAAAAGGAAAAAAATAATACATTTCAGGAAAATTTTATGTGGCATATGTGATGTTCAGTTGTATTGAAAATTCAATATTGAAGATGACTTTGTTAAACGAGTGAGTTCAACTAGTGAAATATAACAGACATGGGGGAATTTTTCTTCTTCTTCTGTTGTTATGTTGTGCATTAGCAACAAATTAGTGCACTGCTGCCTCTCACTGCTTCATAAATGTCATTGGTTCCTTTGTGGCTACTTGAATATTTTAAGTAAGTGTCACTTAAAGCAGGGGTTCCCAAACTTTTCAGCTCGCGACCCCCAAAATAACCGTGCCAGTGACTCATGACCCCCACTATCCTCGGAAGTGGTTAAAATATAGAAATGTTGCGCAAAACGGTGCACATGTGCCAATAGGCCTATCCAAACATGAGCATGACAACGTAATAGAACACAATGGTCTAACAAACATATAATTTTTTTATAGTAATTTACTCATTTGTTTAATTTCCACAAAATATCCCATCCAAACAAGAGCATGACAACACAAAGAACACAACGGTAACAACCATATAACTTTTTTTTTAATTATTTACTCATTCGTTTAAATTCAACAAAACACCTCACCTAATTAGATGGGGGGGCACAATGCTTGGAACACAGCAAGTCCATTCTTGTGTT
>JAUCMR010000028.1:20762932-20777310 GCA_032357425.1 Enteromius argenteus | reverse complement strand
GGAAAGTGTTAACATGGTGCTGTAAATTGATCTGCTGTAATTGACGCTATTGTGTCGTTAATCTGTCGTAATCACCTCAGGGGTCGCGATCAAGCGGAAAGAAATTGGAGAGTCTGATGGTTTTATAATTTGCATGTTTTCTTTTTTTTTTTTTTTAAATGTAACTAATAACTGCTATTTTTAACTACTATTTTTATACATTTATAGATAAAATATGTTATTTCTAATAGTTAAAAAAAATATTT
The DNA here is from genome assembly GCA_032357425.1 of Enteromius argenteus. Taxonomy (NCBI): domain Eukaryota; kingdom Metazoa; phylum Chordata; class Actinopteri; order Cypriniformes; family Cyprinidae; genus Enteromius; species Enteromius argenteus. The sequence goes on along the minus strand of JAUCMR010000028.1, from coordinate 20,777,065 downwards.
TATTTCTTGGAAATCATCTCGCGACCCCCCCTCAATGTCTCACGACCCCCCAGAGGGTCGCGACCCCCACTTTGGGAACCACTGACTTAAAGCACTAAGTAAATTGTTTTATTGCCTTGAAAGTTGCTGTAACTTAGTAAAACCTAGTAAGTATAACAATTAAGTACAGCTTACTAACTATATCTAAGTAAGGTGAACTATTTGATTTTACAGTGTATGTAAGAAATATTGATACATGTTTAACCAAATTCCCTTGGATGAATAAGACAACTTAACAGTCCAAATAACACTAAACTTTTTTTCTGACTGACAGAAGTGCTTTAAATAGTATGTGTACTTGTGCATTACTGAAGGATGAACTGAAACAATTTTCTGTGGTAATCTGACACCAGTGAAATCTCATCAATAAAACACAGCTGTTGACCAATCAGAATCTGAAACTAACCATTTTATGACTTGTATTAAACATGGAATAATACTTGAAATCGCGACATTATATTTACACATCCCGAGTTCTGCCTTTCATTTTTTAAGCATGCATGTACTGATAACAAAATACTGAAAGCTGGTGGAATCAAAGACAGAATGCATATGTGTTACAGCTGTTGTCTGACACAAAGGTCATCTTAAGGTTATAACATTTGATGATTGTAATTTTCAGTGATTTATATTAACAGAGACCTGTTATTAACAGAATATTCAGTGCATGTTACTGCTTCTTACAAAAAACAACAACAACAAAAAAATTACTTAGTATTAATTATCTGTAAATTATTTTTTGTCATCATTTACTTATCAAATTGAAATGAATGGTCATTCTCCAAAAAGTATAAACGTAGTTCATTTGACTCATATACTATAATAACATATAACCTTTTGAAGTCATAGCTTTAAATGGGGAAGGACTTACTGTTATGTAAACTCTTCTGTTTTCCTATTGGTTCTGAAATGTTATGTGACCGAATACTCATCTACTAATGAGAGTATCAGAATGAATATCAATTTTGTAAATAAAGCACATCATATCGACCTTTTTCTTGATGTAAAAATGGGCACTGTCATGTGTAAATTCTATAAGTCTAGCTCCCGGTCTTATCCGTGTCCAGCTACTGTACAAAACAGTTTGTTTTGCTGCTTGATATTGAAAATTGATGTGTGTTATCATGTTATTTTAATGTATTATCTTAATTATGAACACATTGGTTTGTAGTGCAAACAGTTTTATCATTTACTGCACTATTCTCCTTGTTATTTACCTATAGTGTATTATGAACTGGAAGCCTCACCCATTGGCTTACTTCTACATTGTGGTTAAGGTGGATAGACTGCTTATACATTCTGCACATTTAATTTTTAAACACACACACACACGTGTTGGTTTTTGTGATTTATGGGGACTCTCCATAGGCGTAATGGTGTTTATACTGTACAGACTGTATGTGGTATTGTCCTACACTGACCCTACACCTAAACCTACCCCTTACAGGAAACTGTGTGCATTTTTAGATTTTCAAAAAAAAAAAACACCATTTAGTATGTTTTTTAAGTAAGAATTACGGGAACACTGAAAATGTCCTCATAAAACACTTACATATTGTAATACCTATGTCACACCCATGTCATTATACAAATTTGTGTCCTCATCAACCACATAAATCCACACACACACACACAACCTTTTCCAAATACATATATAGATAGATAGATAGATTTAAAAATAAACATTAACATTGGTAATACCATCGCTCAATAAACACATTTAATGGCAATGCAGGCCTATTCTTATTATTCACCAACATTTCTAAAATATATGTAAACAGTGTATGTCTGATGCAGAAAGGGGAGGGTAACTAAACAAAGGCTTGTCAAGCGGTTTGGAAATGTTGAAAGGGTATATGGAAGTGTAATTATCTCAGAAAGCATCACAAAGGCATTTTAATTTGGTATGTGTTGCATTTATCAGTCATGAGGAGAGTGAGACTGCTATTTTGACTTTCGTTTGTCTCTCTTGTCTTCAGCATTTTTTCTCTCACTCTATTTAACCCTTCCGTTTTTATACAGTCCAGTCAGTCCACCCAGTCCACCCAGTCCACCCACTGGCCATTTTTCATAATACCACATTCAGCTAAAAGTAACTACTCAGTTTTTTTTAGTGGCCTTGGTTCTAGAATTATTTTCCCCATTCATTTTCTCCATAGAAAGTTTATTATTATTATTATTATTATTTTTTATGTATTGTACAACATGTACTGATACATTGTAATTGGCTCTATACATCTGCAGGTAGAGAAACTAATATTATTAAGGAAATTCTTACATAATACTACAAGTAAATGCCAGCAAACTGATCAAAAGGGCAAATTGCTAGAAAATCTAACATTTACCTTTTGAAGGTGAAATTATTAGACATTTGCTCATTGTCATATGTGTTATATGTACAGAATAAATATGTTCTTAAGTGAGGCATTTAGCTAAGCATTATTTTTTAGTTAAGCATTACTTAATTTTACTGTGATTAATGTATCATATTGGGGATATTTGGGATATTGCTATGTTGATAAAGCTGCTGAGTGTTACATTTAATGAAAACATTATGCAAATGCATATCAGAGCTACCTGCTGTTTTTTTTTTTTTTTTAGCAATGCAAAGACTTAGAGGGTCAAATAAAGAGGGAAGAGATTTTAGCCGTTGCTTGAAGATGGCTAAGGACTCAGCTTGAGTTGGGCAGGCCATTCTACCAGGAGGAAAAATTTGTTGAATGTGACATTTATTATCACTATTATTAATATTATCTTCTGAATATATATTCTTCCACTATAACCCTTGCAATGTTTTGTATACTCAGTCATAATCATCAATGTCACTTAATACATCATAGGGATCGGCTTGTGCTAAACTTTACTGAACACAGTTTGTACTACACTGATATACCTTAAAACTTAGAGAATACAGACTAAATTAATTGAAATATTTGTTTGTTTTTTACTGTAGCCAACACAAATTACATCATTAACCCCAATGATAATGGGTGTTCACATTATTTTGTCCAGATGCTGTATCTGCCCCTACCCACCATACCTGTGTGAACAAGTGATGTCTTGAACTCGATTTTTGTCTACCATCATCTATCACACCAGGGGACTGATCAAACTCTGGTTTTCAGCTCTATTGTTGGGCCTCCCAAGGGTTCTGAAAGAAAAATCTGTATGCACTGAATTGAGTGAAAATCATCAAGCAGACTTTATTTAAAGCTTAAAAGAGCTGACAGGGCGTCTTGTAACTGCTTATATCATTTTCTTTCTTTTGATTCAACAGAGTAACAATTCTTATTTGTTTTAGTAAAATGTAATGGAGTGGAAATGGTACATATCAGGTACTGGCAGATAAGAAAACCTCCTAGTCACAAATAGACAAATCGATCTAGAAAGTTTTTAACTCATTTCTTCAAGGAATTCACTTGTGTTTTTTTTTTTTTTTTTAGATGTTATCTTATATATATATATATATATATATATTCAACGTTAAAATGTAAAAGTTTATTTTTATGCATGTATGTGTGGTTGGTGTATATATATATATACACACACACACACACACACATTCATAAAAAGTGAATGTTGGACTTTTAGACTTTTACATTTTAACTTTGAACCTTTCTTTTAGCTATGTCGTACAGCTATATCTGTTACAAAGGAAACTGTTACGGTGCGTGTGGAATGGAGAACGCAGGAGTCGCAAAACAATAATCTTTTAATCAACAAACTGAGGAGTACAGAATAGACACTGAAGTAACATAGGGTGTAACGTTTAAGGACTGACAAGGGATACTAAGAAACACAGACAATAAATACACAACATAATACGAGGATAACTCAAAACACCTGGGGGACACGACTGGGAGCAAATTAACTAATAATCACATCGAAGACAGGAAACACCAAATAAGGACAAAAGTCAGACACACGTGGGGAAACCAAAACACACAGAACACGTAACATTGCACCACCCTCCCGGAAAGGCGCGTCCTCGCACCTAAACAAAATCCACAATAACAAAAACAATGGGGGAGGGAGGGTGGGCGCCCTGGAGGCCATGGCAGATCAGGAGCCTCTGGAGGCCATGGCGGATCACGAACCTCGGAAGGCCATCAGGATTCAGTCTCAGGGGGCCATGGCGGATCAAGAGTCTTAGAAGTCACAGCTCCCCTCCCACCCACCCCTACCACGGCCATGGCTATACTACCCCCACCCCACACACACAATTTTCTTGGGGAAGTTACCAGTCTTTAAGGGCCATGACTCGTATGGTGGATTATCGGGAGGGGCAGTCTCCTGCAGCACGAGCTCTGGAGAGTGCTCTTGCAGCACGAGCTCTGGAGGGCACTCTTGCAGCGCAAGCACAGGGGACTCGGAAACTTCAGAATGGAATCCACGGGGAACTGGAACGGCTCTCCTGGCCGTGACTCGGGGACAGGACTCGGAAACGGCAGAACGGAATCCGCGGGGAACTGGAACGGCTCTCCTGGCTGTGACTCAGGAACACACAGAACACATAACAGAGACAGGGATGTGCGGATCTATAGTTTTATTCATAAACGTGGTTACATACAGGTGTACAGGCAGGGTCGATGAACGGCAAACAGGTATAGAGGAGGCAAAAGTACAATAATAGTCCTGAGGGATAGCGGGGGTCGATCAACAAACAGTGTTCAAGAGGGGCAATCCAGAGCAATATTCCAAAAGTCAAGGCAAAGGTCGGTACACAGGAAGACTGAACACAAAACAGGGCTAAGCTAGTCAAAGACACATGGGGAAACGCTTCATACGAACTAGGTTCAATACTCCACGAGGACAGAATCACAAATGGGACTTTTAATATAAGAGAAGATGAGATAGCGAGATGATAAGTGAGGAGGAGCTAATTAAAAACCACAGTGACAAACAAGGGGGCAGAGACACAAGGGAACAGACATTTTCAACATAAAAGTCCTCAACTGATTTGACAGGGGAACACTGACAGTCCAGGGTGGAGTGCCCTCTAATGGAGTTTGAGGGCACTTCAGTTTGTCATATGTAACAATATCGAGTAGACCACATTACTTCTCACTGCAGTTTATATGAATTAATACTCAGCATATAGCCAGTATGTACCTTTGAACATGCTACACATCAGCCAATGGGCCTGGAGTGAGAGAGCACCCGATGAGAGGATACTAAATGCATTGTCGGTGAGGGAGGACTGTGAACTTCACAAGCATTGATTGAATGTCTTTAAAGAGCAGAAAGCCTATAGAGTCACTTCCTCTCAGGTTGGGTGTACGGTGAATCTTAGCACAGCACTACTGCAGGTATATATTTTAGACACACACAAACTTCAAGTTTCATTGTATGACTTTTTTTTTTCTTCTGTTGAAACAATAAACATTGTGGACCAAAGACTGTTTGGTCACTCACATTATTCAAAATATATTCTTGGCATTCAGCAGAAGAAAACAATTCATACAGATTTGGAACAACAATTTAAAAATTATTTGTATTTTGTATTTTGATAAAATCCAGAAGAGGGTGTTGCGCAAACCATAAGTTTGTTACATTACACGATAAGCCTGATTTGAATGTAATTCCATTCCCTTCATAGTTTTAATTGTTCATTAAATTATCTATTTTTTAAATTATAATTATAAAACATATTTAAATATATTTAAATTATTATATTATAAATTTAAATGTTAAATAAAAGTTATGATTTCTGAAAGACTATTTGACATGCATTTCATCAATAGAATTTACACTTGTACAAGGTTTAAACAATTTAAATGTCTATGCAATATTTTAGTAAGTGATTACTTTTGGCAAGCCCTGATTTCTGAGACTCCCAGAGACTGCAACATGACTATTTGACTTGTGCTCATTTCATTCATTGCGTTTACATTCATTCACTTCACACACTCGTGTGGTGATTTTATAGGTTTATATTATATTGTGCTATCCTCTGACTTACTTGATAGTCAGTAAATGCAAGAAGTCACTGTGTCTGTGTATTTTGTCTATTATTTGGTAAAGCTTGTTATTCATTTTATTTTCTGTGTCTTTTGTCTTTGGTTATATCCCTGAAGCATTCTCTAGTATCATATAGGATGAGGCCAGACAGCACCACATAGTGTCATAACAAGGTACATCTTGAGCATGAAGTAATAATATATTAAAGCAGTTTCTATAAGCAGATTAATCAGAGCTTTCCTCTAAATGTGACAGGGCATTTTGATGCCGGTTTCTATTACTGTGCCATTGTGCTGGATAGACCTCGCTCATAGTATCCTTGGCACAAAATGTGTATATAAAATCATTATGATTAGCTGTAAATGCATCACGTTGGGCAGGACAAATGATCCGACAAAAATGATTCAACCATGCCTGTTAGGACACTGTGTTAAGGTCCAAGCGTAAGTAGCCTACTAGTATTAGTGTACCAAAAGCTGTGTAGTTACAGTGTTTTCAAAGTGGTGTGTATTGTGCATGCAGCCCAAATTGTATTAATGAACATAAACTGGATGGTCAAATGAGTTGTGCACAGCAAACCTCAACTAACCTTACCAGCACCTATGAACTCATGAATTCATATGAATGCTTACCTCAAAGGGTTAATTAAAACATTAGCTAGCAAACATGTAGTCAATGTGGTTGTTATTCACATTTAAATTCGTATGACTTATCTCATAGTTAGGTTACTTCTTGATTTGTACTTTAGATTAGTATCTTAACTCATCATTAGTTTACATTAAAGTAAGCTTTAATTTAGTATGTGATTATACATGTAATATTGTTGTAAATTGTTATCTCTTCTATTGGTTTGTGTTAATACAATAGCATTGTAATATCCCACATGAGGTTGAGTTTCAGTTGTGTTACTGAAATAGCAGTTTAATTTACAATATACTCCAGTAATATTTGTTTTTTCTACTTTTTTTTTCTTTTTTCTTCAGTGTATGTATTACTGATTTTTCATCTGTGTGCAAAGGCATTGCAGGGTGTTCAGATTAATGCATTTTGTCTAAAGTGAACTTTAACAGATATCCCTTTCTCAGGCAATAGTTAGTAATGAACACTGCCTAGATACCCTACTAATACACAACTCACTTCATAGGGACAAAACTGAAAACTGAAACTTATGTTACAGAAAGTTGTCAATTTTTTTGGAGCATGTAATTTTTTTTTTTCAGTGTAAATTTATTCAATGTATTAATTCATTGTTATTCATAATTTATTACAATTATTTTGTTTTAAATTAATAAATGTTTCTTTCTTATTGCATAATTGTTTTAATTTGTTAAAAAGTCTATAATAAGCTGGTTCATTTGACAATTTGCCCAATAAACATTAAAATATAAGAAATATTCCCTAAAAAAAGTGTTTCTTCCTTATATTATATCACTCATGAATATATAGGTCCTTTATTCTGTGGAATTCACTGTGGAAAATGATATTGTTTCATGATCAAAAGGGATCATATGGCAAATCGATTCCTTTGGTGAAAAAAATGTTAACAAATGTTCCCTAGAAGATAATCAAATCTGAGCGAGTGAATAAAATGGAAATGAGACAACACCAAAGCACATGTTCGCCCCCAGTCTAATGGCTGCCTAATTATTCATCGGGTATAGCAAAATATGACGTCTGGTTCCTGGAGGAGAGCTATACCTTTTTCAAAAACCAGAATTCACATCCTAAGTATTCTTTCATATTGGGAGTGTGCATATGTTGCTGTTTGAGAAGAGTCACGTTGATTGCAATGCCAAATGAACAGCAAGTGGCCCTTAAACCTTTCCCCTTTAGTTTTTGCATTACACAGCGCAGCACTTTGTTGGCGTGTCAACAGCCCAGGCATGTGCCACAGCCTGTGTACTCACCACAATCTAATGAGCTGTCAGAAAGAAATTGATGGTTTAACACGGGCAATTTCTAAATTAAATTCACTGCTGCATGTAAATTGTAACAGCATATAACATAAAGCATTTGAACCTTTATAACAAATGGTCAATGTAAGATTTGACCCAAAAGATGCTTGCCATGTGTTAAAAAATTGCTGGGTGTCAAGAGTCATGCTATATGAGAATATGTTAATGTAAAGGCATCATATTAATGTAGCATCAGAGAATCAGTTCTTTAATGAATAAAATTCACCTTTATTTATTTATGGCAGTATTGATAAATTAGTATGTTTATGTTTCCAAATTACTTTTACATGTAAAATGAGTTAATTGAGGCCTTGAGTCAAAGAACCATATAAGTCCATATTTTCAAATTTTGAGTAATAAGATTTTTTTAATTTGGATTGTAAACATTATATTATATATTTTTATTTTACTTGAACATAGACAACAAACGCTTCTCAATTCTAAGGAGATAACATTTTTCAGTGTCAGTATTAAAAATCAAAAGTTATTGTGATTTATATTTCTCAAATGTGGAAGAATGGTATATGTCCAGTAAGTGTGGAATAACAGTATAACTCCAATTCATCATTTCACATTAAACCACTAAAGATCTGATTCCTTTATCTTAGTTTTAATACAGTAACAGAAACAGAAAAGTTTAATATTAAGCATTTCTTTCTAGTTTATTATTATTTAAAAACAGAAAATACAGTATGAACAATGTACAATACATAGACCTTCTCACAGTAAAGGCAATAACAATCATTTATTAACAATAAACAAATAAATAAATACAACAATAATACATACAATGCAGACATACATCATAGCTAAATATTATACAACATATCTGTCATGCCCATGTCTTTGTTATATGTCACTAGTTTAGTTTTGGTTTCGTTTTGTTATTTCCTGTGATTCCTAATTTGGTCATGTTCCTGTTCTTGTTTAGTTAATTAGTTACCCGATCCACCTGTGTTCTGTGACCTCACCTGTCCTGATTTCTCCCTAATGTCCTCATGTTTAAAAGCCCGTTTTGGTTTGTCTTGTCTTTTGTCGGTTCCCCGATCCAGTTCCAGAGTTATGGCCAGGGGTGCCGTTCCCTAGTCCAGTTCCAGAGTTACGGCCAGGAGTGCCGTTCCCGAGTCAAGTCCCAGAGCTTCAGCTGGTAGCGCCAATCCTGAATCCAGTTCCAGAATCTCGCCCGGAAGTGCCGATCCCGAGTCCAGTCCCTAGTTTACGGCCAGGAGAGCCGTTCCCGATTCCAGTTCCTGATTCACGGCCAGGAGAGCCGATCCCGATTCCAGTTCCTGTTTCTCGGCCAGGAGTGCCGATCCTGAGTCCGGTCCCTAGTTTACGGCCAGGAGAGCCGTTCCCGATTCCAGTTCCAGAGTCTCGGCCAGGAGAGCCGTTCCCGATTCCGGTTCCTGATTCACGACCAGGAGAGCCGATCCCGATTCCAGTTCCTGTTTCTCAGCCAGGAGTGCCGATCCCGATTCCAGCCCCTGGATTACGGCCAGGAGTGCCGATCCCGATCCCCGTTCCAGAGTCTCGGCCAGGAGAGCCATTCCCGAATCCAGTTCCTGAGTTACGGCCCGGAGAGCCGATCCCGATCCAGTTCCTGTTTCTCGGCCAGGAGTGCCGATCCCGATTCCAGTCCCTAGTTTACGGCCAGGAGCGCCGATCCTGATTCCAGCCCCTAGATTATGGCCAGGAGTGCCGATCCCGATTCCAGTTCCAGATTCTCAGCCAGGAGAGTCGATCCCGATTCCAGTTCCAGAGTTACGGCCAGGAGAGCCGATCCCAATTCCAGTTCCAGAGTCTCGGCCAGGAGAGCTGTTCCCGATTCCGGTTCCTGATTCACGGCCAGGAGAGTCGATCCCGATTCCAGTTCCTGTTTCTCAGCCAGGAGTGCCGATCCCGATTCCAGCCCCTAGATTACGGCCAGGAGTGCCGATCCCGATCCCCGTTCCAGAGTCTCGGCCAGGAGAGTCGATCCCTATTCCAGTTCCAGAGTTACGGCCAGGAGAGCCGATCCCGATTCCAGTTCCTGTTTCTTGGCCAGGAGTGCTGATCCCGATTCCAGTCCCTAGTTATGGCCAGGAGCGCCGATCCTGATTCCAGCCCCTAGATTACGGCCAGGAGTGCCGATCCCGATTCCAGTTCCAGATTCTCGGCCAGGAGAGTCGATCCCGATTCCAGTTCCAGAGTTACGGCCAGGTAGAGCCAATCCCAATTCCAGTTCCAGAGTCTCGGCCAGGAGAGCTGTTCCCGATTCCGGTTCCTGATTCACGGCCAGGGGAGCCGATCCCGATTCCAGTTCCTGTTTCTCAGCCAGGAGTGCCGATCCCGATTCCAGCCCCTAGATTATGGGCAGGAGTGCCGATCCCGATCCCCGTTCCAGAGTCTCGGCCAGGAGAGCCATTCCCGAATCCAGTTCCTGAGTTACGGCCCGGAGAGCCGATCCCGATTCCAGTTCCTGTTTCTCAGCCAGGAGTGCCGATCCCGATTCCAGCCCCTAGATTACGGCCAGGAGTGCCGATCCCGATTCCGCCATGGCCTTCCAAGGCTCCTGATCCGCGATGGCTGGTCAAGTCTTCGATGCCGTCCTGGAGACGCCCAATGACAGTGCCCTGTACGGTCTTCCACGCACCTCTTTCGGTGGATTTTTTCCCTGGTGTTTGTTTTCCTCTTCGATTCAAGTATGGTTTCCCAGCATCCCTCAAAGCCTTCCTTACTCTGTTCTTCAATTTGTTCATTTCGGCTCTCCTTCTTTTGCCGAGGTTTTGCCTTTTAATGGCCGAAGCGCACATGACAGCAAGCGGCATCGCTATTCTTCTTAGTGGACATAGACGGTTTTTCTGTGTGACACTATTTTAATGTTTAAAGGTTTCAAATCGAAGGGCATGATCTTCTTAATATACTATGTTGTGACACGTTCCACTTTGAAATGTGGACTAAATAAGGATTTAAACAGGCAGTATTCGTAGCAAAGACAGCAGAATTAGATTTGCTTGTTAAAATTGCCAGTTTGTAAGTTAATGCAAATATTTTATATAATGTATAGTGTATTCCTGAGACATTATAATTACCTTCAATTGCTTCTGTGTGCTTATTTTCTATGTTTGAGTTTGTACAGTATCTACAGTTATTAACTATATTTCCATGGTTTCAGATTTGCATGTCTTGATTAGATCCCAGTTGTGTATATTGCCATATTTGTTATTTACTGTTTGTTGCTTTTGTTTGGAATTTTATGGTTCCACTGGATTACAGCCTTTGTGCATGACCATAGTGTTTCTTTAATAAAGCTAGAGATCCATAGATCCAGAGATTCTCACCTCAGTTCATACTTTTAACTGACAAACATCTCTAAAATGCCAAACCAAAATTAATTTCACTTACAGAAAATGTATTCAGCTAGCATGTTTTGAATAACAGATGCAACTAAATTTGCTGCACTCATGGAAGCGTTGCATGTCCAATTTGATCAGAAATCGATAGAGTTTACCTAATAAGAACTCTTACCAATTTTTGACACTCAGTAGAGCATAACAGCCCTTCTAATGTCTGTGCTAACCTAACAGTTATAGTTTTAAAAATGTGTTAATAGCAAAGTGAGATAAGAGTGGCAGTGGTAAACCTGAATATGATTCACTTGTAGGACAACGGCTCATTGCATGCATTATGATGGATGCACCATAGTATAATGCTCTGTTAATATTCTTGAAATAACATATCCCTTTACAGCTCTGCATTCTCGTATCTTGGGGTTGTAAAAGTGTAGTAGGGGGGTCAACAACCATTGCATATGTGCACAATGACTTCCAACTGCATGGATGAGGGGTGAGCCACACTTCATTGCCCAGAGCGGATTTTAGCCATTTCAATAAAGCTGACCTCCAGATGAGGAGCATTATGGGAAATTGAAAGAATAAATGACACACAGCTGACACAGCTATGAAATTGGCTCACCGGCACTGGCAGCTCACTGACCAATATTCCAAGAAGGCAAGCATATGAGCAAAACTAGAGGGGGATGGATTCAAAGGACAGTTCTCAGGAAGGAGGAGTGACAGTCATGAATAATATGGAGACAAAACAGCATTTATCTTCTAGTTGCAACATTACATTGAGTTGCATTGCTCCTTAGAACATCACCAACAAGTAACAAGTAGCTAACAAGGTGGGGGGGGTTACCTGGTTTGCTGTTTAGGTGCAGGGTTCACTCAGTCACTGAACCCCTGCAAAACACTTTTTTTTTAAATTATTATTATGCTTTCAATAAAAAAGCATAAAAATAAATTTTTTACTTTATCAGGTATATATATATATATATATATATATACCATTTTGTAGCTTTTCTCTGCTCACAAATATAACATTTGCTAGACAGTGTAGAGTGGGATTTTGCTCACAAGCAACAGCGATGATTGATTTTGGAATGATTCTTTAGCATTTTTCACAAATGATTCATTTTCTGAAGCAGATTCAAAAGTCAGCAGCTATCACACACCTGGTTACCCAGTGAAACTAAGCATGCTTTAGCCTGGTCAATACCTGGATAGAAGGTCTCTTGCAAAAAAAATTGTTGGAATATGTGCAAGTGGGGCCAGCAGGGGGTGCTCACCTTGCAATCTCTGTGAGTCATAATGCCCCAGTATAGGGATGGGGATACTATACTGTTAAAAAGTACTGTATTTTGTAAGAGACATTAAACCAAGGTGCAGACTGTCTGTGGTCATAACTATACCAGTATGTCTTTCAAAAAGATTAAGGGTGTTATCCTGGAATCTTGGCCAAATTTGCCCATTGACCTTTGTTCAATGTGACCTCATTAATCATTCCCGCATCTACTGATTGGCATCACCACTCTATCTATAAAAAGTTTTTGGCGGGCAGTTAAAGTTGTCTTTGAAATTAATTAATCAAAAATTGAAAGAACTATGCCTATGTTAGGCCGGACATACACTGTGCGATGTCTGTGAGATTTCCGTGTGACTTCAGAAAGGTATCAGCTCACACTATATGAGAAGATCACATGCGATGTAAAGCCAATATAAATGATAATGCCGAAACCTCAGTCAGTTTTTACTTTCACTTTCTGAAGCTTAGTGAATTGACTGGATTTGAAAACTTCTTCTTGGACATTACGCTCATGCAGTTTGCAAACTGTTTGTGTGGTAGATATACACTGGCTCGCCTTCATGGTTTAAAACTGAAATATGAATAATTTTGCGACATACGTGTTTGTCTTTATCACTGATTGCAAAATGGACAATGATTCACATTTCCCATGATAACAACATTATTTTATCTAAAGATCTTCCTATTTTACTTTTCTTTCTTGCTGCAATAAAGTTTAAATAGATAAATGTATGTTTTCGCGCAGGCACAGTGAGGGAAAAAGCATAGTTGAGTGCCATTGGTTCGTAGCTCTCCTTCAACTGTACGATATCCTCATGAGGGGTGACCGAAATTTCTGACATATCTGAAAATCATCCGATCGTCTGATTGTCTGTCGGGAGAGACTTAACGCTTCTAGTTTCCCTCTGTAAACTGCACCTACTCAAAAAAAGTTGTACGAGTCAGAAATCCGCCATAAATTGGATGAAAATCACACAGTGTATGCCCAGCTTAACATGTCTGTGTGCTTTTGAGTTTCAGTGACCTAGTTTTTCCCGGTGTCTTCAGTTCATTATTTCCACCTGTTGTGTTGTTAATTATCCAATCAGTCCTTGTGTTTAAAGGTCCTGAGTTCTCCCCTTTTTTATTTGCCAGTTATTATCTATGTTATTAGTTGCCTGAGTTTTTCCTGTCTGTTTTACGAGTGGATTATAATTAAAGACTATTCGTGTGGATTCCCTAGTGTTCTTGTTCAACCAGGAACTGTAACAGAATACTGTAACTGACCAAAACTGTTTGAGTGGCACTTTTTTGTTAATCTGTATTTTTTACAATGGACCTTCCCCTTGTGAAAGTTCTCTGTTTGGAGCAGGGAGATCGCCCACTGGAAGCTCACATACTGAACTTCATTCAGCTCTCGTGCCTGAATCACTATCCCGACCACTCGCTCTGCATTTTTTTATTACACCAGTGTAGCATATTAGCTCATTAAGTTAATTAATTATAATTAATTGCAATTATTTATATCAGCTGCCAGTAGTAACTGTAGCAGAATTACCATCAACTAATCTGT
>JAUCMR010000028.1:20718658-20735798 GCA_032357425.1 Enteromius argenteus | reverse complement strand
CACGCTCTCTCTCACACTCTCACCTTAATACTAATCACCGTCACCTGACACCACCACCTGGATCCAATCAAGACACTACAGCCACCACATAAAAGCACACACCACACTGCACTCAGCGTCCGAGTTCGTTCCTGACAAGTGGACTATTCTGGCAAGCTCTATCTCCTATGCTACTTACCTGAAATACTTACCTTGTGATATCCTTTGTTTTCTCCTCGATCTCTGTCTCCTCCCCAGGCTCCTTGGATCCCCTCATTGTGTCTCCAGCGTCTCAGTTTGTGGTGTGTGGTTGTGGTCCTTTGTCATTGTGTCTTCATCGTCTGTCTGTCATCTAGTGATTACTCCAACCCTGCAAAAGAAACCATTGATATCATTCCTGTGTTCCTATCATCGGAAACTATCAACATAAGTCATACTCACCATTATCATCTGGTACAAGCTCTGTTACTCCTCTGCTGCCTTTAATAAAGACTTTGTTATTTCACTTACCTCCTTTGTGTAGTCCGCTTCAACAGTAACTGGGTTACATCATTATAAAAGTAACTAATTACCAGGGAAAGTTACTATTACGTTACTTAAAAAAACAAACAAACAACAACAACAAAAAAAAAACATAAATAATTAAATGGCAAACTTGGATGCCAAAAATATCAAATGTTAAATTAATGAAATAGACACTAAATATAATAAATTATTATTATAAAATATTGTACATTCATCTACACCATTTATCGACTGAGCAGCAGTCAGTCAGGAATTACAATATGATATTAAGATAAGTTAGCATTATATGATGATAGAACTTTAGTAATCAGAATTACCAAATATGAATGCATATTTGTCATGTTGACTGAATTAGGACTGGTGGTGGGTGGTGCTTGTTTATCATTTAGTGTCTCTATAAAAAAAAAAGGGCAAAATATTATAAGATAACAAAACTACTACGAATTCTACTAATAATAACAATATAAAACCGTCAGTTCTTAAAAGCTGAGGAATTCCAAATGAACTCCGTTATTTTGACTAGAAAATACAAAAAAAGAATATTGTTTACATGTAGCTCGTCAAGTCTGCATGTTATGAAAGACTCTCTTTCTTTGCGTGTGTGAGACAAAGTGATGCTGACCCGTGCGCCTTCACAGACCTTATGGTTCATCAAAAACAGCTACAGTACACTGCGCATTCATTAACATGGACTGAAAAATTCTAATAATGTTATAATAAATTATTGTAACGCTGCATTTTATTGTCACTAACGGTAACAGAGTTGTAACAGAGGAAACAGTAATTAATTTGATTACTCGTTACTGAAAAAAATAACAAAGGTAGTAACGCCGTTTATTTATAACGTTGTTATTCCCATCGCTGTCATTCACAAAAGGGAAAAGCATCCCTTGCTTTTCACGAATCACACCCTGGTTGTATGTGTGCTTGTTAATTACATGAAAACAAGATTGGCAATTTATTGTGCTTTTAAAGCTTTTCATGAGTAAGTCACTTACAGTTACCAGTGCATCTAATGCTAAATTCCACCTTATGTCACCATAACCAGCCAAAATCTATAACCTGCTATGACATGATTCAGTTTAAAAAAACTCACAGATTTTTGGAACTCAATCTGAGTTCTTACATAAGAGGACGCTGTATGACTGGTTACATGTGTTTGCACACTCACTCACAAATGCTAATTGAGCTGTGTAGACACATTTGCATTTTTCTGTATCATCTTTACTTGGTTTTGTGGTTCAGTGTCTAAATAGAGCCAGATGTTCTCATAACAAATTTTATGTTTTTGTCCTTTCGATGTTGGACATCTTCAATACACAATTGCCTTTGACTCAAAAAAAAATAACAACAAAATAAATAAATAGAGTCCCTTAGGGTCCCTCTGTACTCTACCACCAAAGTACGTTTTATATGAAGTTTTAAATATGCTTTGAGTGAAGTCAGAATAGTAGAAATTCTATTAGATGATGAACAATTTTTGACTAACTAGGTGACAGACTGACAGATCGGCCCTTAGAAACTCTGTTGAGAGTGAAGGCTAAAAGATGGAGATAGCTAGCGAACCCTAATATAATGTCTAAGTGATGATGTTGGGCCATGCTCAGTGGTCCATCGAAGTACAGTCATCACCCCTCCCTCAGGTGATGTGTAAAGTCAGAAAACAATCATTGACTGTGAAGTGTGACTGTGATACCCCTACATTTGAAGGATCCAGCCTACCAATTGGGCAAAAACTAATACTCACTGGACCCAGGCAGCCAGGACTGGTTTCAGGACTTCCAAGTTAGAATAACAATACAGAAGGAAAGGATGAATTTTTATTTGCAAATACATCATATGCAATTATTAGGAATCCAGCACATGCTGGCATTTCACGCTTGTTTATATGGTTTTAAATTGTACATGCATGGTGGATCTGTGGCTTGCATTACTTTGCTATGAGATGCATGTTTGCCTAGCAGCTAGAAATTCAATTTTTTACAATCAAAATGTCTGTTGTGCTTCCCTGTTGATGATTCATATGCAGTGCTGTTTCCATGCCATTAAAGTGTTCTTATGCATTCTGACATTATATAGTGGAAAGATATGAGAAGAAAATGGCGAGAATGGATTGTACTTCAGTTTTGATTATTATATACATTAAATATTAAAAGTTATTACATTTTCATAAAAGGATTCAAAGATTTCTTAGGAATAATATCCAATAAATCCAGGGACTAGAATCACATAATATTTGAATGCAGCTTCATAGACTGTAAAGTTAAATGCAGGTGATCCTTTCTCAAAAACAGCTGTTTTGTTGAGATGCAATATAAAAAAATAAAAAGTCAACCATACAAATACTCAAACCGCGTCAGGTATTAAAAAGTCCATCAATTAATTAATCTTTATAAACATGTCAAAGATAAAAGCAGGACCAAGAACTATAGCCACTGAATTCCTCCATCTGCAGCTCGCAGGAATAAATATTTTTAGTGTCCCTCTTTAAAGAAAAAATTTTAAGAATCAAGAGCAAAGGTCCCAGACAAAATACTGGTCACACCTCCAGATGTAAAAGGCGAATGTTATAACCCCACACATCAATTTGGCAGACATTACATCAAAATTAATGGAGCTTTCAAAGCTATGTATAGCGCTATGGCAGAGCTTTGGATTTAATCCGGGGGCCTAGTCTCATTAGCCTCTCTCTCTTCTTTGTCCCAGCAAAGAACAAGAAGACTGGCTTCTTCAGGTCATTTTTAATAGTTTTGGGCCCATCACACGTCATCATGCCTGGATTGCATGTCAGGAACATCTGTGTGTCCCCCTCACCTCACATTTGACTGGAGGAATAGAGCTAATAGAGACCCCACAAATAATTGCTACATGCAATAATGGGCCGAGTGAAGTCACTTTAGCATAGTTATTTCCACTATGGCAAACAATCAAGCTCTGTGACAGCTAACAGAGCACAGTATCATTATTAGGGGCTCAAGGTTCTGTTTATATTCTTGCTTGCTGTTCTTGGCCATTTTCTGAAATGCAAGCACAATCTCTCTTTTGGCTGATGGACCATAATTACTTGTCAAAATTCTAAAGGCCCATACACACCCTGGCATATATAAACCATCAACTTCCCCAGTGATGTTTTTTACTAATATTTTTAATTAATTTATTTCTTTTAAGAGTATCTGTACAACTTTATCTTATAGACAAAATGAAATAAAAATGGACCCTGTATACTTTCTTAAATGATGTTCATGGTCAAACACTGTGATTCATAAGTGTATGTTATTTCAAACATGTTTGGTATCATATTTTATTTTTTGTATCATAATTTTTTCTGTGAATGCTAGATCATATGGAAGTAAAGTTACTAATGCTATTTTCCTACTAATGCCCGACTTTAAAGTAATAGAAGCCACCAGTTTGGTTAGTAATGAGTAAACAGCTCAAATAACCATAAGCCTCTGTAGATCAGTTTTGTCTTTTTGGCCACAAATGCATTACTTTTGATTTCATCAGGATACTGTCAGTTTTGACCATCCATCTGTTTTTCCACCTGTTTTTTATCTGTGCCCAGCTCCAAATGCAGAAAGATATTCATAAGTTCTCTGGATGGAAAAGACAAGTTGATTTAGAATTGCAGATGGTATAAATTTGTGAATACTGTAACTTCACTACTATCTTATCATTCAAAGGAAAAAGTCAATCAAACAAATAACAACAGTAATTATCATAATAATAATAATCCATTAAATCAAAGTCAATATAAAATGCTGTTTGATATCTGTAATATGAAACAGGATATTCAATGAGGAAAATATTTTAAATATGCCAAGGTTTACAAAATGTACTTGCCATTGCCATTGTACACTGCACTAGAAGAAGCCAGTCCCCCTCTTCCTATACAACTCTAGGTTGTAAAATTTTGCTTATTTACATAGTAACTAAGTTTCAAAGTGAATAACAGCTAAACATGCACTCAGTGTGATGTGTAATCAGCAAAGTGGTCTGTAAGACTCTACTTTCACAGTTACGTCCACACAGCTGCAGGATGAAATAAAAGCGAAATTATATTATGGGTGGGATCTGAAACACGGACATTACTGGAGAGTGGTTCTGTGCGGGCAGCTTGCTCTTGTCTGTATTGCTCTGGTCTCCTGGAAGAAATGAAATTAGTTTCCATGGTGACAATCTTCTTGTCTTGGCAATAGAATTCTCTTACACAGAGGACTGTGCTGCTGTGTACCATTCTGTATGCTGTCTCAGTGACATTCATATTACATATTACTGAGAGTCATCTTAATAAATCAACAGCTCATGAAAAGAATCAGAAATGCAAGAGTTTGACATGCAGTTGTGTCTCTGAGCAGAATACTGATTTGCCATGATAATGTATCAGCTGCAACGAATTTGACTGTCGGAGCTGTCAAGATTCCACACACTTAGCTGAAAAATGTAAAATTCTGATTACTTATGAGTGAGAGTTGCTGTTTGTAAAAACGATTATAATCCATTATACTATTTATGTCTTTGTGATTATAACTTAAGACTATGATTATTTATAACACATAATGAACACCATATCATTTATAATGGACTATATCATATCTTGACATTGTTTATTTCAAATCTGCACAGTACCTTTGTAACATTTTATGTCTGTTTAGTTCTGTTTAAAGTCTGTGTTTGTGTATTCTTGGTGTGGTTTCATTTTCTTGTGTTAATCTTCCCCGTCTGAGTTCCTGTTTACCCTTATATGGTCTTTCCTGTGTTATGTGATTATGAGTTGATTCGTCTCCACCTGTGTCTCCCCAGCTGCCCTCACTTATGTCATTTGTATTTGTGTATAAATCCCCTGTCTTTTTAGTTCGTTTTTGTCAGTCAATGTTAATGTCACCTGAGTGTTTGCACCTTACTTGGATTATCTGTGTCACCATTTGGATGTTCGAATCGTTGCCTCGATTACTATCATTAAAAAGACTTTAAGTTTACTTGAGCTCTCGTCTCCGGCGATCTCTTTCTCTTCTCTGCGTGACAACCTTACAACATCTTGTGAGTGGTTAGGTGCTGAGTGTTATTTGAGTGTTTCCTGTGAGGCTAATATTTAGGCTAATGTGAGCTAGCTAATACTTTCTGCTGGAAAATGACATGTAGTTGCAGGGTTACTTATCAACAGAATAAAATTTAAAGCAAATGTGTCATATTACACATTCATCTGATTGTCACGGTATCCAGCTGGAGTTCCCTCATGCTCCGCCAGAGGGCACTTCAGCCAGGACAGGACCACACTCACGGACTCCATTTCTCATAACACCCCGTACCTGGGACTGATTACGTGCTCAGGTGTTGCTCGTTACCGCCCCTTTAAAAGCCACACTCAGACTCCAGCAAGGCGCAAAGACTTGTTTTGCCCCGGCTAGCAATTCTGAGCGCTTCCCCTGTTTCCATTGTGTTTTCTGTGTTTGACCCTGGACTATTTGACTCTGCCTGAATCTCTGCCGCCTGCTTTTGTGACTTGGATTATTGGAGCTCTGATTGTTAGCTGCCTGCCCTGACTTCTGCCCGGTTTTGTTCACCTCTCTGTTCTCCCTTTTCTGTTCCTGTTTGCCATTTATGACCACTGCCTGTCTGACTACGAGTTTTAAATAAATGCTGCAAAGGGATCCGCACACCTCTGACTCCTATGTTACAGAAGACTTCGCCAACACAGGATCCAGCAGCGGCACCAGAGTAATCTGCCCAGATATGGACACGACAGCGATGCTATTTGCACTCAAGCAAGGCACGCGGTCACACAAGATAGGGCACCACGTCTGCTGAACGCAAGATGGCGGACATCACTGTGCCCCGTCACGACACCACAGTCGTTCTTCACAAGTCCAGTCAAACCACAGGCGATCCTGACAAGCCAGATCAAGCTGATGTTCAGGAGCCAAGTTCATCCACTGCAAATTCTCATAAGTTAAGTACATCTTTCACCAATTCTCACTCTCCAAGTCAAGTTATCACAGAGCTGCATGCGCCAAGTCGAGTTACTGTTGATCCTCACCCACCAGGTCAAGCCAACGCCGCCCCTGAGCCACTGCACAAGATGGCCGCCACCCCCGAGCATTCAGCCAAGATGGGATTCAAGTCACAGTCTTTCAAGTGTATGGGCCCCATACTGCTCATCAGAGGCCTCGTCTGTCTGCATTTCTGCCCCAAATCCCAAATGTTGGCTCCAGCCATAGATGCTCTGGAGGTACTGCCTGTGGCTGCATGACCCCCGGAGGTGTCGGCAGTTCCCACAGGGTCGTTGGAGGTTCCGCCAGCGACTGCACAACCCCCTAGACTGACTCTGTCTGCGAGGAACGATGACCATGGATCCTCATCCTCCCTAGTCATTGCCACTGAAACCATCCATGAACTCTCATCCTACCCTGTTTACTCCGTCACGGCTAAGGAAGCCACTTCGGAGCCTTTGTCAAGCGTAGTTATGGCCACGGAGGCTGCTGACCCCTCGTTCTGCCCAGCCACAGCCAGGATGGCTGCCATTGAACTCTCATTCTGCCCCGCCACGCCTATGGAAGCCACCTGTGAACTCTCACCTTGCTCAGCCTTGGCTAAGGAAGCAGTCAATGTACTCTTGCCCTGTCCCGACTTGGCTATGGAGGCCATCCCTGATTTCTTGTTCTGCCCTGTCCCGGCCATGGAGGCTGCCTTTGAATCTTCTTCCTGCCCAGCCATGGCCATGGAGGCCTTCTATGAAGCCTCGTCCTGCCCTGTCACGGCAACAAGGGCTGCCACTGTACTATCGCCTTGCCCTGCTATGACTATGGAAGCCACCTCGGGGTCCTCGTCATGCCTAGTCACGGCTAAGGAGGCTGTTTGTGAAGTTTGGTCCTGCCCTGTTATGGCCATGGAGGTCATCGTTGAATCCTTGTCCTGCCCGGCCTGTCCTGTCACGGCCGTTGAGGCCGTTGTTCACCTATCTGTGCTCTCTGTTACAGTCTCGCCTGATCCACCCTGGTGTCCTCCGGCACTCTGTGTCAGCTGCTCGACCCTGGAGTGCATCACTGCCGTCCGCTCTGCCCTGGAGGGCCTGCGAGCTGTCCACTCCACCCTGGAAAGCCTTCCTACCGCCTTCTCTGCCCTGTTGGGCCTCTGTGTCATCAGTTCCAGCTTTGTCAGCCTCCCTTCTGAATTTGGGTACACTATGGTTGGGGAGTGTCTGGAATCCACTACTTAAAGGGGGGGCTATGTCACGATATCCAGCTGGCACTCCAGCCAGGACAGGACCACACTCACGGACTCCATTTCCCATAACACCCCATACCTGGGACTGATCATGTGCCCAGGTGTTGCTCGTTACCGCCCCTTTAAAAGCCGCGCTCAGACTCCAGGAAGGCGCAAAGTCTTGTTTTGCCCCGGCTAGCAATTCTGAGCATTTCCCCTGTTTCCTTTGTGTTTTTTTGTGTTTGACACTGGACATTTTGACTCTGCCTGAATCTCTGCCGTCTGCCTTTGTGACTCGGATAATTGGAACTCTGATTGTTAGCTGCCTGCCCCAACTTATGCCCGGTTTTGTTCACATCTCTGTTCTGCCTTCTCTGTTCCTGTTTGCCATTTATGACCACTGCCTGTCTGACTACGAGTTTTAAATAAACGCTGCAAATGGATCCGAATGCCTCTGTCTCCTCTGTTACGCTGATATTGATCTGATCTTATGGCTGTTTGAGAAAAAAAAATATTGTTATTATTACTTATAAGTGGTATTTGTCAGCTTTAAGTAAAGTAACATAAGTAAAATGGCAAGATATGAGACTTATAATGCATTATAACTATGCATTATATATTATACATATTTTACTACATAATCCATTGCAATCATGTTCATTTTGTGTTATAAATTGTCATACTCTAAAAAGCTATAACCAAAAATAAGTAAATATTATAACACATTAAACTGCTGTTATGAATATTCATGACATGATACATATATTTGTCACGATGGAGACGTGGGGAAACGTGCGGATTCATCTGCAGACTTTATTTATGACACACAGAGTAAACACAGAGTCAAAACAGACAGAGTTGAGGCAACAGCGAACGGGAACATCAGAGGCTGAGACAATAGAATAATCCAATGTGGGAAGCGCGGATCGGCAACAGGTAAATCCAATACTACAGGAAACGGGGGAAACCAGGAAACATGGAGGGCTCACGACAGGAATAATCACAGGGACAGCAGACAGTAACATTCAACAATCACAAGCGACTGGCAACGGAAACATACGGGCATTTATACAGAGGGAAATCAGGTCAGGGGGAGGAGACACGAATGAACAGCTATGGCAACGAACAAGGTGGGTGGAGACAATGAGTTCATTGACGAGAGTCCAGGATGAAAACATCGGATCGTGACAATATTATAAAGTTATTTATAACGCATTATGCTTTCATTATAATGCCTTAAGAATAACCTTATAATGTAAGGTATAATGCATATATATATATATATATATACATATACATATACATATATGGTTGTGCTTTCATCCCCAAAATAAAAAGGCCCTTTCTTCTGAGAAAATGAAAATGACCTAAATCTACACTGTTTTGCAATAAACAATTTGTGTTCCTGGTTATTGTACTGCTTTAAACTGCCACTGATGATCTGATCTAATAAGACGATCTGCCAACAGCAGGTCATGAACAGCAAGGTGTGCAGAGATTGACCAACTAGCATATAGGGCTCAGTCTGTTGTTCACACCTCTTCTCTGCTGACACCACTTCTCATTTGTCACGGTCATGCTTTAGCTTTTATCAAGACAGCAATATTTGCTCGTAAGCTCTTGCTGAGTTTTATAATGAGGACCAAGAGCCATCTTTTATGGGATGGCTGGGAACTGTTGCAGTCCGACGTCTCCCAGCAAACCCACATAAACTCAGCACTGTTGATTGTTTCCTCTCTCGAGAATGTGTGCTGAGTATGTGACTGCTCAATGTGCAATTTCTTGGATTAACTCCAGGATTTAAATTAACACAGCCTCAGAATCACCTGTGGTAGGGCCACTTGGGTCAGATGGATCTGGATATACATCTCTGTGCATGCATGTCATTTGTGCCACTCAAAGGCAATCGCCTTGGCTATTTATCAAATCCTTACATGTTACAGGATTATAATGTATTGCTTAATGTATTTTATACAGTATCAGGGATTCCAGACAATTTCTCTGTATAATATATTGTATGGCATTTCTATTTACTGATCACATTTAATTGTACAAATGTATTAATAGATAAAAGTAGATTATTTTTCTTAGCTTTGAACATAGACTGTTGAATGCCTCCATAACACATCTCTGATGCACAAAAACAACCCGTTTATTCACAATATTCTAAATGTCATGGCTATGTCAGATAACATTATTAATTATTAAGTGACTATTATTATTGTTGTTGTTGTTGTTGTTGTTATCTGCCCCTTTATGATTGGCCTGATCATAGTTGATTTTAAAACATCTGCCAGTGTCCGATTTTTTTGGCCTGAAACTGATTATTGGGTGATACAGTGGTACATCCCTAATTTCATTGTACTAGCTGTTACAATAATAATAGAGAAATTAATTAAGGTGTCACCCCATGTGTTAGAATATATTCTGTCATCATTTGGAGCTGGCTCTCAGCCATGTGTCAATGACTTCAAAATGCAGATCAATGTACCAGACTTTCATCAACGAAGTGTCACGTCATTCCTCAAAGTTGTTGTACATGTTGCTTGTGGAAGTGACAATCAACATCTAACAAGCTAGAATAAAGGAAAATGAATGTCAAGATGGCACACTGAGATTTCCCATAAAAGCCACTTAGTGCTTTGTTCAGAGTCTCAGTACAAATGAAAAGAATCAACAACGCTCAACTTTTCCTGGGAAAGAATTCTAATAATGTTCAGTTTGTCTGTAAATATAAAAAAAAAATCAAATAGGATAACTGAGAAAAGAGAACATACACATGCAACTTATGGCATTTTAAATTATGTCTAGTCAGAGAGGTTCCTTGAAGCAATCTACTGATGTATGTGACCTTATTAGAGGCCCTGGGGAGAATCCCATGTGCATCCCATGTGTCACTGCTAACATTGCATAAGTGGAAACATAGCTCATCTGTCTCTAGAACAATGGCAACCTATTTACATTTACAACTTTTGTTTAAAGAAATCAACATAAAATGCCTGATTGAGATCCTAGTTACACATTTTCTCTTTTCAAATCTGACTTTAGGTTGGATTCTTTGGAAGCATATGTGTAGCTAAATTCAATTTGAAATGTAATTTGCAAAATGGCAATGCAGTATGTAAAATGGCAATGTATGATTTTTACCTTGGCTGTTGCATGTTCCATGGCAGCTGCGCCTAGATCTGACTGGTGACTGGTCGTCTGGGGAAGGCACAGTGAAAGTAGCTTGTTCTGTATGGTAACAGGCATCAATCAGAATGTAAACATACTGAAAAATCTTGAGGCAGGCGCAATAGGTGCTAATTGGCTAATTTAAATTATGTAATTGAATATTCAGTTTGAATGTTGCACATATGTATGGGAAATTGCAAATTTAAATACAGAAATACGTTGCATTTTACATATTTTCCATTTTGCATATTACATTTTAAATTGAATTTAGCTACATATATGCTTCCATAGGATTCTGAATAAGTGTCTCCAATTTGAATCTTTATTCCAGTTTTCTTATAATGGGTGCTATTTGCTTTTGAGCTGTTAAGTGACTGAATGACCTGGTGCAAATATGTAAAATTATCTGTTAAAGTCTCACTCTAGAAACAATTATTTGCAGATATATATTTGCCCATGTGGCATCACAGATCTCACAACATCCAAACAAGGTGTTTTTGGAGCTTGGTTAAATCTTGGTTATTGTTTTTTTTTTTTTTTAATTGATTTAGCCTATGAAACTAGCAATATACATTATATTATATTTTATTTGCCATAGTATCAGCTATTCTGACACAATGTTGAGTGAACCATTATCAGAAGCCAATGTTTCAGTAACTAATGTGACCTCAGTTCCCGGAGATAGACGGCAATGTTTCTCAGCAGCAACTTATATAGGCAGATTTGCCCACATATTTGGACATGCTGAGATGCCATTTGTCAACAGGCTTCAGCATTTTTAGAAAATATGGATTTGCCCACAGCAACATTTGATGCAAGGTTATGTACGTAACAGAAACATTAATAATTATTAAAATTAACCACAACTAAATAATTTATTTAACCAATTAAATCAACAGCCATACAAAGAAATTGGATTATATTCCTATTTTAAGTTTGCATTAAATCAATTTTGACACTATTTGCTTACTGGTGTATTATTGCACATTGCTAGTCTTGTAGTGAACAATAAAAAATCTATATGTATATAATAATAAATAATAAAAATTAAGTATTCTTAAACACTCCCCTCCAACTGTGTTACTGTAAGCTTTAACCCCCCCCCCCCCCCCTCTATTTATTATTCAATTTCAGTTAGAAATACATCACAATACTGAATAAAAGTAGGTAGCAACCTTTGGTTCTTTCGCTTCCAGAAAGCTAAAGCTGCAGACGTTAAGACTTGGCATCTCCAAAGACCTTGAAAACAGGTTTCCATGATTGTGTCATTTCTAAACAATGCATTCTAAAGTTTGCCGCAAGTCACCCAATCCAGAGAGAGAATTTACGTGTGATACGTGATGCTGGACAAGCAGCCAGAAAAGAGTCGATTGATATTAATGTGAATATTTAGGAAAATTTAGTCAATCTCACATAACTGTGTAAAAGTAACTAAAACTAATGTGAATAAAAAAAAATAAATAAAAAAAAAATACTATATATATGTATATATATATATATATATATATATATATATATAATAAACAGATATGGTCTATAGACGTCATGTGAACATTTACATACCAGTAGTTTCAGGTCTTTTTGCATGTACTCTGCTAGCTCCTAATCTCTCCCACTGGAGTTCCCCATTTACTTTCTCCACAACCATCATAGCCATGGCCTTCACAGTTTACCAGTAAACAGGAGTCAAAGAAATCCTCAAAGCAAAAGAGACAAGTGCAAATGCACGACTATTGCTGCTCAGTCGTGAAAGTAGGAATTTATGGGAATTCTGCAGTGAATGAATGGACTCTATGAGTTTATTCAGCATCATAGCGGGTTGTCCAGTCCTGAATAAAACCTCAGATTTCAACCACCACAAATAAATAAAAAAATTAAAATGTTTTTCTTTTTTTTTTAGTCAAAATAGTATTTTTTTTTACTTACTCAAGCCAAGCACAATTTATTATTTGTGTGTGTATATAATTATAATATAAGCATAATTAGTATATTTACTAAAAAAATTAAATAAAAGAGTAAGCCAGATACAAAAACAAAACATGACATGATGAATACAGGAACTTATAAGAACTTGCATGTAGGTATAACGATGATGAGTAGGCGAGGAGGTGTTCGGATTTAAATGCAGGCTTTATTTAAAGCACACAGAGCGTAAACAGACAGGCGGGGTCAATACCGGCAAACATAAATGTCAGAGGCGAGGCTGAATCGTAATCAAAGTCCATTGCGTGGGTTGTGTGAGGGGTAAACAGTATCCAGAAGGCGAAACAGAGACGATGGTCAAGGCAGGCGAAGTCGGCAACAGTAAATCCAGAACAACGATGAATAAACACGAATGGGAAACACGACAGAGTGACAGTACAATTAACCGTGAAGAACACACAGACATACGGGGACTTTATACACTTAGAAATTAGGTCAGTGGGTGGAGACTACAATGAAGCACCATGACAACAAATGAGTGGGCGGAGACATGAGTTCGTAGGAATGAGTCCATGAATGAAAACAAACATAAAACACAGAGAGTTCGCTGGGCGCTGGAGTGCCATCCCCTGATCTGGGCTGACACATCCAGCTGATCATGACAGTAGGGGTTATATAATACAATTTAATCTTTTTTTACTTTTGTGTAATGTAGTCTGAGCATAAAGAGTATCTGCAAAGTTACAAAGCTCAAAGTTCAATGCAAAGGGAGAAACTGTCTTTTACAGAATTAGCATAGCATTGCCTACAGCGAACAGCTGGTAAAGGACTACAACAAAATAAATTCTGGGTTAGTGATATCATGAATCCAAATAAAACCTGTTCCTGGGAACATGCAACGAAGGGGGCAAGGCCATGCTATGCTGCTTTTAGAGAAGAGGACGAACACTAGCAGTGATCGTAAAACTCTATACATACTGTATACAAATCGTGATTCTATCTTCTAACATTATTCAAATAGATACACTAGTTTCAAAATCAATGTTCTAAAGCAGCAGTTCTCAATCCTATTCCTCACCCTGATTTGCATCTCTCTCTCATTCAGATCAGCTCAGCTGGACAACAATAAACTGTATTAATCATGATAAAAATGTATATTAAAAGCTAACATAAGCAGTGGCATAATAACAGTGTATATAAATGTATAAGATGACAATAAACAAAAACATAGGCCTACCATTAAAAGCCTTACTTGCACAGGTTCTGCGCCATTCTCTTCACTAATATCCTCTCCATATCACTTGGGCTCAAACTGATAAGCAATATAGACAAAGTCATTGTTTACAATACAACCAGATCACATGCCACTGAGGTGAGAGGCGAGATGTTAAGACGCACGCTAGAGGCAGTTTAGCCAATCACAACATACTGGGTCTGTCAGGAAGGAGTTCCCAGCGAATTTCTGAGGGAGGGCCTTCACAGAAACAGGAAATCAACCAGCCATTTGTATGTACAATACAGGCAAATATGTGAAAAATTCTGTTTGTTTGTTTGAACTGTCTGAATATGAATACGAATTTAGAAGAAACAGTTATTTCAAAGAAAAAAACATAAAATTGAAATGCAATGCAGGGAATTCTGGGAATGTTTTTTCCCTGTAAATTTTACAGGAATTTACCATTAACCATTTAACAGGTTTTTACCATAGCATTTTCAGTCATTTTCACAGTATAGTTAGCTGCTTTATAACGCTTGTGGAAGGTTATATAATGCACCTTCAGTTATTTTCCTTTTTCAGGAATGGTCATACACCAACCTGACTGATTATTTGCTTGATCAAAGATTTGGCTGTATATTTAAATGCCTTTATTGAAGTCTTGTCAGTTTATTTAATATGATGAATTGTGTAATAAACATGCTAGATGTCAACATGTGCTAATTGAGTGGTAGGCTATATTTTCATTTATACCCTTAACATGTTTTTACATATAAAGCATGTAAATGAAATAAAATCCTGGTATTGTGTACAGTAGTAATTCAGTAGTAAGTATGCCTGATTTTGGATCTGTCAGCAAGATCCTGCCATGAAAGCTATGGGGTAGACTTGATACATGTTATTGAGAGTACTTGTTACAGCCCACAAAGAGACAGGCAAACAATCGTTCAATGCAAATCACAAATGAGAGTGGGTGTTCATGAAGTTCTAGTGTGTCTTTCTGTTTTTTTTATACCCACACAGTCTACCATGACTTAGCATAACATGTATTTTTGCCAAGAGTGGCTGCTTTATCTTGGAGTAATAGCTCTTTACCATGTGGAAGATGTAAGGAGATTTCTTGCTCTGTAATTATACCTGAGAAAAGGAGAGGAATTCTTCTCGAAATAAGCCACTGATATACCAACACAGTCTCATGAACATTTCTTACGTATTCATACGAGGTGAAAAATTTGTGCTAATTCATACAAATTAGTACGACCTCACTCATTTGTCTAAACCCCAGTAATGGGTAGGTTTAGGGGTGGGGTTAGGTGTAGGTCATGCGTACAAATTCATACAAATTGGCAACTCGTAAAATATGTACGATTTAGCAAAACTAAGAATTGCTATGAGATCAGGTTGGATATACATGTGGATTGTTATGTGTGGAAATGTTGCCTAAGGCTTAGAATGAGAAATGCAAAGGTACTGATGAACTTTTTCTGTCTTCATCAAATCTGTGATTAATTGCCATTTAAACTCACAGTGTGACAGTCAAATACTTTTTTTAAGGGATAACAGTAAAATAATGAGACATTCACCCTTTCCCAAAACAGTGATCTGCCTAAAAATAAATAGAATTTCAAAAAAAAAAAAAAAATTTAAGGAAGAAAATAATTTTCCCAGAATGCACTGGAGCAATGATGCATTGCAAAGAAATCCGATGCAAGAAATGCTTGTAAGGTCCAGTCCTGGCCCAAAGAATGGAATCCAGCTCCGGTCTCACGCAGTGGACACAGAGTGATTACATACCTTATGTATGCTGCACCCCTCCAAACACATAACAAAAGTGTATTTTTTCCTGTAATCACGACTGTGACTTGTTGAGCCGGTGACAGACAGTAATCAAAAGATCCCTAATGGAGAGCCCCCCGCTCATCATTGGTACTTAGGTATGCTCTGCACCTGACACAGATTTTGTGGAAATGTCAGACTACAAAAATCTACTAGAAGAAATGATTTCAGAAGAGATCGGAATAAACCAAATATAACAATTTATTATTAATCAGTTGTATAATGCCAATTACATAATCAATTGAAAGCCAATTCAGAATCAAATTAATTTAATACAAAACATCAAATTCCCAAAGATTAATCTACTGTAAGAGTAAGAGATGCAAACCTGATTTTTGGAATTACATAGCATGGAGCATAGAGATACACACCACGCTATGGGCTGCTCTGGCTACAGAGTCACGCACTGACTTATTTGCAACTTTCCCTTAAATACCCAGACAAACAAAGAAATCTTGAAATCAGTTGTAAAACCATAAACGGCCTTTTGGGTCTTCGTTCCCATGCCCCAGGGCCCCACCTGGTTGAGATAGAACATTTAAACAGAGCCAAAAGGGGAAGAACACAACCCTTCTCCGCAGAACACATTTCTACAAAAGTCTTCAATCTTTGTCATAATATATGTGACTGCTGTGAAACTGAGACCAATTTACCAATCGCACTGAGACATTTAAAATGATACCAAACATGAAGGCTTAGTAACTTGGATTTCTGACCCTCCTGCAGTCAACCTTTTATGACCTGAGCCACAGGCCCCGAAGGGAAGGAGGGGTGAATGGTCCGATGAGCAAATGGTCTTTCTCCCAGATCTCTTTTCCAGATTTGGGGCTTATTGGTTTATTGCATACGTATATATATATATATATATATATATTAATACGTTTTGGCCACTCATTTACACAACAGCTTGCAATATCATATTTCTATAGTTCACCGACTCCACCGAGGGGGGTGCAGCCACTGGTGGAACCCCAGCAACCGAGACCGACTTGGGGCACGGCTCCTTAAACCGTGTTATGGGGCTGGGACCCGTTACAGGCGGACTAGAAACCGCGAGGATCTCTGACGGCTCACCCGCTGGTGCGGGCGGATCTGGCCACCAGGGGTCCGGATCACAGACCGGGTCTTATGGATCCGGCTACACTGGATCGGGATCACAGACTGGATCTGGCGGATCTTGCCACACGAAACCCAAATCGCAAACCGACATGACTGGACACGGCTCCTCGTACCGTGCAACGGGAGTGGGACCCGTTATGTGCGGGCTAGGAACCGCGAGGACCT
>JAUCMR010000028.1:20701323-20711422 GCA_032357425.1 Enteromius argenteus | reverse complement strand
ACAAACCTGCTGTTTGCAGGCTGCGTGTGCATACTTTCACACTAGGGTGATAGATCTGCCAATGATGAGTAAAACGTTTACAACTGATGAGTAGTTTACGCTTTAGATTAAGGGATGCAGAAAGTGTTGTAAATGTATTATTAATGCATTTACACAACAGGTTTTCAATACTTGTAGTAGTGTGTACTGCAATGTAAAGGCTGACTGGTGAGGGTTAGACAGAATGTATTCTCTGACACAGATGGAGTATTTTTAATGCTATTAGACAATAGTATATTGTTGACATTTCAATGATTTATAAGTGATTAATATCTTACTATACTATATTAATATATAATAATATATTAGCTAGTAACTTTTTAACCGTTTACCAGGATATGGTTTTACCCCCCACCAAAAAAATTTTTCTTGGGGAGGTCAACAGACCGTAAGGGCCTCGGGTCGTGTGGGTGTCCCTGGGAAGGACCAGACTCAGGAGGGCGCTCTGGCAGCGTGAACTCAGGGGAACGCTCTTGCAGCGCAGACTCTGGAGGGAGCTCTTACAGCGCAGACTCTGGAGAGCGCTCTTGCAGCGCGTGCTCAATGAGGCGCTCTTGCAACGCGTGCTCAGGTAGTGGTTTCGGCATCGGCGCTACCAGCTGACACTCTGGGACTTGACTCGGGAACGGCACTCCTGGCCGTAACTCTGGAACTGGATCGGGGAACTGCGGATCGGAATCCGCCGGGATTAGAGCTGGCATGTCGGTCCATAAATCTGGCTCTGGTCTTGGACCACGTGGATTGGAATCCGCGGGGATCAGGATTCGTTGATGTGGAGCTGGCACTTGTCGCCCCTCATATAGAGCCGGTTTTGGGAGCGGTTTCTGCCTTACCGCGAGGCACGAGCTGGCATTAGAGGATGGCCTCCTGGCCGTAAAACAAGAACTGGTTTGGGGAACGGCTCTCCTGGCCATGACTCTGGAACTGGATTCGGGATCGGCACTAGTCACCCCTCATATTGAGCCGGTCTCGAGAGCGGAATCCACTGACGGGCGAGCCGCAAGCCGGGCAATGGAGTATGGCCTCCTGGCCGTTGCTCGTGCGAGCCGAGAAAAGGAGTGAGCCCGTTGAGGAGGCGGTGGAGGATCTCCTCTGGGGTAATCATCCTCTTCATTTCTGTTAGGGTCGGATATTCTCTCACGCTGTGTGCGTATAGACGGGCAAAGACTGCGTTGTACATCAAACTTCAACTTTAATAATTCAAAAAGCAAAATAACAGACAGGAAATACACATTAAAGTAACCTTAATAACCGACAAAAGAGAAGACAACCTAAACGGGCTTTTAAACATGAGGACATTAGGGAGAAATCAGGACAGGTGAGGAACACAGGTGGATCGGGAACAGGAACAGGAGCGTCACCAAATTAGGAAACACAGGAAGTAAGAAATGAAACCAAAACTAACTAGTGACATATAACAAAGAAAAGGGCGTGACAATTATATATATATATATGTGTGTATATGTGTAAGGAGTAATTGACTCTGGGCCGTTGAATTATTAGTAAAATAATGCACACCCAAGGTGGTGATGCACCTCAAATGTGTATTATTTTTCTAATAATTTAATGGCCCAGAGTCAATTATTCCACTTATACTACAGTTGCCACACCTCAAAACATCGATCAGATTATATATTTCAAGGTATTAGTCCAGTTTTTGTACTTAAAATGCTATTGTTAGTAGGATTATTTCTTACACATCTCATCCAATGACGCCGTTGTTAATTCCAAAACGTCATTTTAGACCTAGTAACAGAGGCTTGAGCCATTGATAGCAGACTAATAATGCCGTTAAAAACCAAGTTATAAGTATGTGTGTGAGAGAGAGAGAGAGAGAAAGAGAGAGATCGCATGTGATGCAAGTCTGCATCTCTCAAAAGTGTTTGGCTAAAACAGTAAAACTTCATTTACTAACAGCGCTGTTGCTACTTCGCTTGTGAGGAGTCAAGTTGTTTTTAAGTTGGTGTTGTGGATAAAGTCGTAAGAGTAATGTTACGTTAATGTTATGTGTCTCTGGGAGGGAGAGAGTGGGAGAGATAGAGTGTGTTTGCCGTACATAATAAAATGTAATTTTGTGGCAAAACATCGAAATGAGCTGTTGTTTTTATTATTATTATATTTATTTGGTTGACCAGTGTAATTGTGGGTTTTGGTTATTTTGCTGTTGTACGCATAGACATGTATATATATCTATGGTTGTAAGACCTTTGAATAATAGAAACCATTTGGCAAAGTGATACGGAACTGTAATGCGCTCAATGAGCTGCCTGGAACTACGTTCACTGTGCAGTTCCTTAAAAATAATTGCACACCATAGAATGTTCATCAGCCAATCAGATTCAAGCATTCAACGGGCCCGAAATAAAAAATATATATTGTGAATTAGGCAGAAACTATTTGAAAATCTGCAATCTGATGAAATTAAAATATTGAAATAATTGCCTTTAAAGCTGTCAAACTTAAGTCGTTAGCAATGCATATTAATAATCAAAAATTACATTTTAATATATTTATGGTAAGAAATATACAAACAATTTTCATGAACATGATCTTCACTTAATATCCTTAAGACATTAAAACAAAAACAAATAATTTTTACCCATTGCTACCAATATACCCATGCTACCCATGGCTGGTTTTGTGCTCCAGACTCACATACATTCTTGTTCACAGGGATGGTTCACTGAAACAAATTTTCAGTTTCAGCCTTACCTGATTACTAATCCTTGTGCCCTTGAGTTTCACTAGATGGTTAACTAGAGTAAATGTCTAGTACCTTTTTAATTTTTATTCTTTACAAACTGTTCATCCTCTGCCAGTGTCAAGGCAGTTTTTTTTTTCCCCATGGGACTTGAGTTGTAGTGTATTTGTATGGATGGCAGACAGTGGTATGTCATTAAAAGCAGGACCAGATGCCTTGAGTGATGTACCCCAAGAACACAACTGAAAAAACGTTCAAGGACGCCATGTATCATTATGTTTCTCTATAAGTCGGAGGGTAAAAAAAAATGGTTATAAACATGACATTGAACTATAATAAAGTCTGAAGGTCCTCAAATTATGTTTTGCACTTGGCTTTACACATAAATATCAGTCCTGGCTCACTCTATCATAGCTGGGGTAATGACACAGGCTCGGACTCACAAACAGTGCAGGAAAATTACTCTGGTGCTCAGAAAGTAGTTCAATCAGCATTGGGGTACATGGGGTAAAAAGAAAAACATATAGAGTGTCTATTTACACTAAGTGCAAATAGCCCGCCTTGTTGGCAGAGGGTATTTACACTAACTGTGATGTTCCCACCAATGTGTGATTGGGTTCCCTGTTGACACTTCACTTGTACTGCGTCTGCTTAAGACGCTATGGGAAAACTCCTTTTTTTCCCTCTATACTGAAGCCTTATTTCAATCACGCAGTGAAACTCTATGGCCATCGGTTTATGCAGTGGTAAGAAACGAACCAATGGCTCGGGAGCGGTACTGCACAAACTTATGGCTGCAGTTCCTGCTGAAGCCTGCCAAAATGGGGCGGGGTCGTGTAGATATATATGTGGCTGCTTTGCCAAGGAATTCAGATTTCTTTTCCTTCAGTAATGACTATGATCTTCGCTGAGTCCTGACTTAGAAGCCACTCACCGTAGAAAACGCTTCTGCAGTGGACCCGGGCATTAAAGAGAATTTTTTCAAAGAGCAAATTTTACTCACCTGGCGTTGTTTCAAATGCCTAGCTATCACTGCTCTGCGTGCAGATGATGGTCACCGGGAGTGCGTGTCCTGTCTGGGGAAAGCCCACGCAGATGCCCCTCTCACAGAGGCTGCCTGCTTGCACTGGGAGTCCCTCATCCTCTCCTCTCTTCGTGCAAGGATAGCTTTCTTTTCAGAGAATGATTCCTGTTCCCGAGTCTTCCCGTCTTCTTCTCATGGCCCCATAAGGAAGAAACAGCAGGGCAGAGGATCTCAGTGTTCTGAGACCAGTGAGCTCACAAAGGGCCAGCTCCCACGTACTTTACAGTCTTCCAAAAGAGAGGATTCTCCCGTCCTCTTCCTTAACGAAGACCAGCGTCCCTCTGCTGCTGCGAGTGACTTTGTCTGTTTTGGAGGCAGGCACATCCTCTCTACAGATAACAGTGAGCTGGGATTAAATTGTCTCCCCCAGAGGAGCCGTCCTGTAGCCGCCTCAACAAGTGCTTCCTGCTAGGGTGCCCACAAGCCCCTCATCAGAGATTTACATCTTTCTTTCCTGAAGTTCACGAAGAATACTTGAAGTCGCGATGAGCACCTTACTCGGCATGCCTCAGCACAGCCTCAACCTCTTCCTTCACCTCTCTTGACAGTGCCGAAGAAACAGGCTACGAGAAGCTGCCGCCGTTGGCTGAATCAGTGGCCACACATCTCACCCCGCCCACCCACTGCAATTGGCTGGAAGGCTAAACCCATCCACCCGTCTTTCAAGCCAAACTCCTTGCAGCTGCTCCAAGACAGCACCTGTTCAGCAGCCAAAGCCCATGCCTGCACCAGCTCCACCTCAGCAGGCAAAACCAGAGCCATGAAGAAGTCACTCTCACTCCACTGGAAGGCGCTTCTGCTTTCCAAAAAGGCAAGGAAGAGGGAGGGGCAAAATCACCTCGTTGATGGACCACCCCGCAAACTGCCCTGTCACCAAGTTCTACCCCAAGGTATTCAGTTAATTCAACCCCTGTCTCCCTGGCCATCCCCGGGGTGTCAGAGTGGGTAATGGGAATAATAAAGTTCGGCTACTCACTGATGTTCGCAAGGAGACCCCTGCCTTTCAGCAGAGTAGTCACCACTTCGGTAAAAAGCAGCACTGCACATGTACTGCGCACTGAAGTTCAAAGTTCATTCAAATAGTAATCCCCAGCAGAAAGCGAACAGGGATTTTACAACCCTTACTTTCTAGTCTCAAGACAAGATGGTGGCCTGAGACCCATTCTCAATCTAAGATATTTGAATTCTGCCCTCATGTGACGGTCATTCAGAATGAGTACATTAAAGCAGATCCTCTCACAAATACAGCCAGGGGACTGGCTTTTTCCCCTGTGCTTCTACTACGATTTAAAGTGATAAACAGTGCGAGTTGCTTGATCCCTTCAGATGTGACACAGAATTGTTATACAGTCGTGTGATATGAGAACATTAAAGGTTCTGTTGTGATGCTGGCTGAAAACACCTACGACAATGAGGTATATTGGAAAATGCTAATAAGCTTGTCATTTCAGCTCCATAATAATAAGTTATTAACACTATACAAATAGCCCATGTGTAGGCAGATTTTTTTTTATTATACATGTTACTTTTATTATGTACTGGGGAATAGGGTATTTTAAATCCATAGATGCTTTTTAACCATAAATTTTATATTTTATTATTGCTTATTTATTTTAAAATCCATATAACCATGGTAATGAGGACCACTTCTTGTGACCACCACTAGTCAGTTAATCTCTGGATACTTCTTTCTTTTTAGGTGTTTAGTTCTAATGCATTTTAACTGAAGTAAAATGTTAATTCTGTAAGAACCTGATTAAAGATAAATATAAATGTTTTATTTATATTTGGTGCTTGTTTTTTTGTTTTTTTTTTACAAATAATAAAGTTCTTAAAGGGAGAATCACTCAAAAATGTTTATAATTTAGTCAACATCATTCCAAACCTGTATGAATTTCTTTCTTCTGTGGAACATAATAAAAAAATATAATAATAATATATTTCTTCCCCATACAGTAGATATCAAGGGTAACCAAACTGAGTGTGAGTTTGCCTAGAATACCTAGCAATGGCCCTGTATACAT
Source organism: Enteromius argenteus (assembly GCA_032357425.1). NCBI lineage: Eukaryota > Metazoa > Chordata > Actinopteri > Cypriniformes > Cyprinidae > Enteromius > Enteromius argenteus. Next base: position 20,705,574 of record JAUCMR010000028.1, on the reverse strand, counting down.
GGCCCTGCACATTTTGGTGGGCTTAGGCAGGAACTGCAGCCATAGGTTCTTGCAGCACCGCGGCCAAGCCATTGGTTTGTTTCTTATTATTGCCTGAACCGATGGCCTTGCAGTTTCACTGCATGATTGAAATAAGGCTTCAGGTAAGAGGAAAAAAAAGTTTTCCCATAGCATCTTAAGCAGTACTCGTTCCCGTGTTTCAGGGAACCAAGTTTACGGAAGTAAACAATACGATAGTCAACATTTCAAAAGAATTAATCGAACCCAGGTTCATATCCGACTTTTTTTTTTCCTTTTAAAATTTCAAATCACATAAAAAAAACCCCAAAACATAAAATAAAATTCAATAAAAATTAAAAAAAAAAAAAAAGTTGAAAAAGTATTGGGTAGAGTTAGGGTGTAAGTGTAAAAAATGGCTGTGAAAATGCTACGGGAAAAAAATGGTTAAATGGTTAACGGTAAATTCCTGTAAAATGTACAGGGAAAAAACGTAAACTGACATTCCCAGAATTCCCTGCATTGCATTTAAAACTTTGGTTGAATTTTATGTTTTTTCTTTGAAATAACTTTGAAATAACTAAAGTTTTTTCTTATAAATTTGGTTTATTAGGGTTGTGTGTCACATGTAATGTTGTTAAATGAATGTTTATTGCATATTTCAGTTTAATGAATCACCATTATGGTGTTTAGTGTTAGTGTGTGAATAAAACTGAGCTCCTTCTATATATGTTATTATTTAAAAGCTGCTTGTGGTTTGGTTTGTCATGTGACTTTCTCATCATCACCTACATTTGGTGCTTATCAGTGTATTTCAAAGCTACAAAACAGATTTCAGTACTTTAATAACTTGGTATATTAACATTGCATCAGTTAATGAAATTACAGTATTTAACTGTAAATTTAACTTAAAAAATGTAAAACCTAAAACGTTGTTACCGTATTTTTTACGGTCACATTCCGGCAACCACAGCTGCCAGTTTTTTACCGTAAATGTTATGGATTTTTTTTTACAGTGTGGCATTAATGTAATAATTTGAATTAAAGTTCAAATTTACACTCAATTAGTTATTATTACATACTGTAACGTGCTGCAATACTGAAGTGCAGATAATTGCCACTATTTGCAATGAGTAGTATAAATAGCAGAAAATCTAGCTATTTTAACATGGTGTAAAATAATCTCATTCACGAGTTCACACTTCCTCATAATGCGAATAGAAAAGCGTGTTTGGCGTGCTGTCCAGGGGAGCGAGCCGGGAGCTCAGCGGACTCCGAGCCCTAGTAGTTTTAACTCTTGCAAGGGCAGAGCTCGGCATCCGGCTCGAACCCCGCATGCCCCCCCTCAGAGGAAGGTGAAGACCAATGGCGGAGAAGGGGTGGCGGTGAGATGCAAGAACGGGATGCGGAAGGGATGAAATCGAGCTTGTTTAAGGCGGAGATGCTAGGTTCCGACTGGCTGAATGGATAATAGGCTGATTGAGGAATGTGAAGCCAGCCGTGGCTAATTATTCGTATGTGCTTCTCCCGAAATTTGTTTATCAACATCACTTATTTGCACTTAGTAAATAGCATCTCACTATAAATGTTTTTATAGTGAGAATGTTTTATATTTTTTCATCTCTCGCTGGTACCTCGATGAGCTTGATTTATAATGAATGGTGATCACACAGTGTGGGGTTTCACTGGCTGATGTTGATCTAGTGAACAAGATGGTATATTCATTACCAGTTAGAGCACACTTGACTGCATTTACATTTTTCATGATCTTAAAATAAAAATTGCAATCAATCAATCAGTCAATCTAATAACTGTAATTTACTATAAGACTTTTGTTCTAAAATGTGAAAAATATTAACAATTAACAGATGTACCTAAACTAGTTGTGTACTGTATGTGATTCAATACAGCTATAGTGTAGCACATTAAATGTATGCAAGGTATTGTAATGAATCACGGGAGTCAGTCGGATCCATTTGCAGGCAGTTTAATAACGGATCAGGAAGGCAGGGTTGGTACACGGCAAACAGGTAGATCAGAGATAATCAGAATCAGAATCGGTATACAGGGAATAGGGTCGGGGCAGGCAGCAGGAGTCGTAAACGATAAACAGATGACAGGTAATACACAGGGAATCAGAATACAAAAGATAACGCTTGGAATTGTTGCTGGGCAAACAAGACTTCGCGATTATTTGTTCAAAACTGCGGGTTTATAAGGGCCCAGATAATGAGTGACACCTGAAGCTAATCATAGTTCCGGGTATGTGGGTCAAAGTAGTCCGAGGGGGAACATTAGAGTTCGGGCGAAGGTTCCCGCTGGCGCCGTTCAGGGAGAGCCACAGAGATGCAGCTCGTTACAGAGCCCCCCGCCCTGCGAGCGGCTCCCGAAGCAAGGAAGGGTGTGGCATCGATGTCGTCCTCAGGGTCGAGGAACTGGTTTCTCTGGATGATTCTGGTGAAAGTCTGTGGTTAATGTGGGATCAAGGATGTCCTGAGCATTGACCCAAGATCTCTCCTCAGGCCCATAACCTTCCCAGTCGATCAGGTTTTGGAGGAGTCGACCCTGACACCTAGAGTCCAAGATCTCCCGGACCCGGTAAGCCTCCTCGCCATCGATTATCAGGGAGGGAAGGTTGGTAGGCGCAACCTCGTCCTGGTCCCTCTTTCCTCTCGGTTCACCAGAGGGTTTAAGCAGGGACATGTGAAATGCGGGAGAAATGTGATAATTAGCTGGCAAATCCAGACGGAAGGATACAGGGGTGATTTGTCTAATAATTTTGACTGGACCCACGTACCTCGGCCCGGATATATTCAAAATTGTGGTGATCAGTTAGAACCAGAAAAGACTCCTTAGCTCCTTCAAGCCAATGCCTCCATTCCTCCAGTGCGGCTTTTAAGGCGAGTAGTTCTCTGTCCCCCAGATCATAATTACGCTCAGCTGAACTTAACTTTCTCGAGAAGTAGGCACATGGGTACAGCTTATGTGACTCTCCGTGTCGCTGGGACAGAATAGCTCCAATTCCACTATTAGAAGCGTCTACTTCGACGATGAACTCACGGTTGGGGTCCGGGTGACAGAGTATGGGAGTGGAAGTGAGCCGAATCTTGAGGTCTTCAAAGGCTTGAGGGGCCTTTCTTTGTCATGGAGGTGAGAGGAGCTGCCACTTGACTAAAGTTCCTGATAAACCTCCTGTAGAAATTGGCGAAACCCAGGAACCGCTGTAAATCCTTAATAGTCTGAGGTCTGGGCCAGTTGACAACTGCATTCACTTTCTGTTCATCCATGATGACTCCATCAGTGCTAATGATATACCCTAGGAATGCTACTCGGGTTTGGTGGAACTCACATTTCTGTGGTTTGCCCACAAGTTGGTGCTGGATCAAGCGTCTCAAGACGGCCCAAACATGCTTGATGTGTGTGGAGTAATCCTTTGAATAAATCAGGATGTCGTCGATTTACACAATCAAATGTTTCTGAAGCATGTCCCGGAACACCTCATTGATAAAAGATTGAAAGACGGCTGGACTATTGGAAAGCCCGAAAGGCATTACTAGATATTCATAATGTCCATTTGTGGTGGAAAAGGCTGTCTTTCATTCCTCGCCCCCTCTCGTATACGGATTAAGTTGTAGGCGTTCTTGAGGTCCAGCTTAGTGAAGTACTTTGCCTACCTTAATTGATGCACCGTGATCCCGTTCAGACTTCAGTAATCGATGCAAGGCTGCAATCCACCATCTTTCTTCTTTACAAAGAAAAAGAATGCAGATGCTGGAAAGATGGATGGTCGAATAAAGCCTTTATTCAACTCCTCGGAGATATATTTGTTCATTGCCTCGGTCTCTGGCTGGGATAGTGGGAAAACGTGCCCTCTGGTGGGCATGGTTCCGGGTAAGAGTTCAATGGCACAGTCACTGGATCTGTGTGGAGGTAGTTGAGCAGCTCTTTCTTGACTGAATGCGAGATGTAGATCCTGATACTCTGGAGGTAATTGATCGATGAATGAGGCTGCATTAGGGGTAGGATTCATGGTCACCTTGCTTTGAGGGGTGTTAGTTAAACAGTGTTCTTGGCAGTGGTTGGACTATTGGGTGATTTGTTTATCGCTCCATGAGATGGTGGGGTTATGCTTTTCCAGCCATGGCAGTCCGAGGATTATGGGGTGAGTAGGTGAATTAATAGTAAAGAACCGGATGAATTCTCAGTGAAGGGAGCCGATCTGGAGCGTGACATCCTCGGTTAAGGAGTTAATTC
>JAUCMR010000028.1:20683564-20694137 GCA_032357425.1 Enteromius argenteus | reverse complement strand
AGGAGGCAGCTTCTCCACAAGCTTTGTAGGCATCATCGACGAGAGCCGACGAAAACCTACAGGCCCGGGAGGGGAGCAACGGGTTACCCTGCCTGGAGGTAGAAGCCTGAGGACACAGTTGCATCACAACAGACCTCTCCACCTGGGGGACCCCCGTGTAGCCCCTAGCTGCATCACCGTCAAGGGTGGTGAAGGAGGACCAGCCACTGGGTCGCTTCCTAGCAGTGAAAGGTGCCTTCCACAACCGAGTGAGCTCATCATGCACTTCTGGGAAGAAAGGCACCGTGGTGGGTCCCTGTGCACCAGCATGGGCCTCACCGAGGTACCAATCGTCCAGCCGGGAGGGTTCAGAACGAGATGGAGGATTCTGCAAGCAGAACATGACTCATCCACGAACGCCATCTTAGCGTGCTCGAGGCCCAGGCACGTTAGACAGCGTTCGTGACCGTCCGCTGGTGCCAGGTAACGGCCGCACCCAAGAACGCACGGGTTGTATGACATCCTGAAAAGGATGCGTCTTTACAAAGACGTTGCACCCGAAAGCCTGTCTCTTTAGGCTTTGCTCTTTTTGTGAAGGCTGAACCGCACAGGGGCGTTGGACGCTCGGAACACAAAAGCTGGTAGTGCAATGCAATTGCGACCGCCACTCGACTGGAACCACCGTTGCTGAAATCGCCGTGACACCAGCCCTCTCCGTCAGGTGAGTAGAAATGCTCAGGAACTGCTGCATGAACTGCTTGGCTCCGAAGCGAAAAGCTAATGAATGCTTAATCTGCTGACCTACTTATACTCGCGCTGCGATTAGGTGCAGCTGGATATTAATCAGCATATGCCAATTTCATTGGCGTGTTTGTATACACGCAGAGTAGATTTGCCATCTCGAAGCGAGATTCCTATTCGTCGGTCACCGACGTGACCGACTGAAAGGGAACAAAGCTTTATTTAAACATACTGTTCTAACAATCATGTATTTACAGGCGGTGAACCCACATCTACTGCATCTCAACACAGCTAAGTCAGATCTACAGCTGACCACTGTGTCCACCTTCACCTGTCTCTGCTGTCCATCATGACCCTCACTGCTGCAGTCAGACTGAATGTGATCATGATGAGAAAGGACATTAGGGCTATCATTGTCTGAGTGCACAGAGAGGATGATGAGGACCATGAAGATGCCCCTGAAACACACAACCTTGATCAAGAGCAGGAGAATATGTGTGAGACAATCTGTCTGCTGCTCTCCACGAGAACATCTACCTGTTAAACACTTACACAAACTAAAAAAAAATATGTTTCATGTTGTTAGCATTCCATTTTTTGCCATATTTCATTTCATATGTTTACAATTACATGCTAATTTTTGATATAGCTTCATTAATTTTGTGGCGTAGTGAACTGGTCAGCAGAAGGTTGCTGGTTGGATCTCTGCAGTCATCATCACTGCTGTGTTCTTCAGCAGGGCTCTTTACTCCAGGTTACTGCAGGGGGAGTGAGTACCCTGTAATAAGAGCTAAATTCAATCATTATTTACTCACATCCATGCTGTTCCCCTAAACACAAAACATGATTTTGGTAAAGTTTGTCCTGCTGGTTTCTGTTCATTCCATATCAGTCAATGGAGCCTGATTTTCAGATTCTTCGTGCAATTATTTGACAGTGCTTTTGAAGCTTTAGAAACTCTGGTTTCATGATGTTGTATTAACTGAAATCAGCAGAACAAACTTGAACAAAATCACATCCTAAGTGTCTTTTGGTTTTCACTGAATGCTCTCGCTGGCTGTTGACTCACGGAGAATGAAGAGACCATCTGGTCCAGATGAGGCAGTAAGGGCAGGTGGAGTGATGGAGGGTCTCATTCATGACACTGGACCATTTCCAGGATGAAGCTGTGGGCTTCTCCATTCTCACTGCTCACAGCAGTCTGCAGGCATTTCAGATCCTGATGCACAAACACAATATAAATACAGTCATGTTAACACCACAATGCCATTTAATTTCTGTATTAGAACAAAATGATTTATCACTTTTTCCAACACAGTCTCACGACCAATTTGTACGTATTCATACAAGGTCCCAAATTTGTGCTAATTCGTAGTAATTCGTATGACCTCACTCATACGATTTTGTACGATTTGTCTAAAACCCAGTGACGGGTAGGTTTAGGGGCAGGGTTTGGTTTAGGTCATTCGTACAAATTCATACACATTTTCAACTCATAAAATATGTACGATTTAGAAGAAATCATATGAATTTGTACGAGTGAGGTTGTACAAATTTGTACGAATTAGCCACCTCGTAAAATATGTATGAATTGCTGTAAGGTCAGGTTGCTTTTTCTTACTTTGTTTCTTACTATGTATATGGTTTATGTAAATCCACTCTGGTGAAGTGAAGTGGAGCTCCTGCTTGCTATATACATAATAAAACATATAACGTTAGTAAAATCTTGTAACGTTACTGTCTAGTGTCCTTACACCTCAAGCAAATCAACATTTTACTACACAGGAGCTCAGTAAATGTGATTTCAGCGCAAGGTAAAGTGTTTTTGGTTTGTAATACTCACAATTGTAAACACCCTCGTCGCTGTTCTCCATCACGTTCGATGATGACATATCCTCTCGCTTGGGCTTCTGGAATAGAAAAGTGTCCATCGATGAACACTTCAGAATCACTAAACAGTCACCAAATCCCCATGTGTAATAGTTCATGCAATTATAGTACAAATAACAAGTCATTATTGTCTTCATGTAACATAAATGCAATATTAATGCATGTATTTCGAAAGTTTCAAAAGATTTCAAAAGATACTATATATGTACGTACTGTATGTGTGGGGCAGAGCTATCAAAAGGGCAAGACCCTTTTGGTGTAGGGGCGTGTTTGTTTTGGTGATTTCAAATATCCACATTGGCTTCCAGAAATCGTATACCCTTCCTTTAAGGAAGATACTAAAATGCATTATTGCATCATTTATAAATGCATCATTGCATCATTTACCTTGGCCCAAACTAATTTTTGACCTTCTTATCAATGTCTTGGGGTGACAATAAAAAGACCTACTGTGTCAGTGTGTGTCACTATCTGCAAAATTTCATCATACAGCAATGGTACACTTGAGCATGATTTATCTAAGAGAAAAATAGAGAGATATTTAATTTCAATTACTGCAACAAATATCTAACAATCTAATGTTGTATCAGCACTAATAAATAAATAAATAAATAATGTAGCATTGGAAAACTCTGTCATTGGCTGATTACATTTTCAAGGTGACAGTGCTTGTCTGTCATGTCCGTACGAAACTGCATAAATAGGCCTACTGATAGTAATGAGAAATTAAACTAATTACCAAGTAAACAACTCATCCATCACTAATGTCTGGATTGAAAGGAACTTTAAATGACTTAACACTTGAAATGATCTGTGAGTGAGCCATGAAACTAAAGGTGCACCTCTGTGCCTGCCACTGTTATTATGCCAGCAGTGTTAAATTAAGATTTGTTGAGTATTAATATTAATAGATGAACAAGCATTAACAGTAAGAAATATCTTGCAACATCAACATACTGAGCTGAACTGAATAAACATTGAACTGACTAAAGCTGAATAAACAACATTTTATAGAACTGCTTATAATTCTGTTTTATTTTTTATCTTACATTCTGAAATTCATTCATGTCTATTTTGTGCTTTATGTAATTTCAACTCTCAATATTTTTTGGCTTTGAATGAATTACAAGTAAACACTTCACTTTTAAAATTGCGAAAGGATTTTTTTTTTTAATTAACTTGTTACAATGCATTCTCCTTCTACAAAAGATGCAGTTCTGATATAGAACATCTCTTAGCTTGTTGCAAATTTTGACTGAATCAAATTCAGAGCTCTATTAAAATACTTAAAGGGGTGGTTGACTGCTTTTCTTCTAGGCTTGATTGTTTTTAACATGTGTTAATGCTTTTTTTCCACATAATTTACCATGATTCTACACTGCTCTGTCCCTTCTCCTATGAACACACTGATTTTCTGGTTTTATGAAGCCCCTCCCTCAGAAATACGTAATGGGCTCAGATTGGTTAGCTGGCCAGTATGTCATGATTGGCTAAATCACCAGTGCTTGTCTAAACTTTACGCCCCTCAGATCAGAGGCAAGTGCTCCAGTTGTATTGTAAACAATGCTATTGTTAATATTTCTTGTCAGTTTAAACCTGAATGAGACCCAGAGAATATTAGTAAATAGCATTGCGCAGAACCTGTGCAAGCTCTGCTCAAGACGTTTTAGAAAGATAATTTTTGTTTGTTTGTTGCCTTCTCGTACAGTACTTTTAGATACGCTGTTATTTGTAAATGCTACTGCTTATGTTAACTTCTAAAATAAAGTCTTGTCCTGATTAAAGCTTTAATAAAGCAGAATACATGATTGCGTTGTAGCATTTTTGTAACAGTAAGAAATGTTTGCCAGCAAGTATTCCTCGCTACCATGGCAACCATGTGTGTGTCCAAGTTTAACACTTCTCGTAGCTATGTGAAAAATATCTGTCTGTTTCTACACAAAAAGTGTATAAGTGCAGCACAGGTTATTGATGGAGCATTGATGAAATTGATGATCTAAATCAGGTAAGAGAGAGATGCAGAATAGGGGAAGTGAGGAACAGGATTAAGAAGCATTGTTTTAGAACATTGATTTTGAAACTTGTGAATCCATTAGAATCGTGAGAAGACAGAATAGATTTGATGGCATGGCAACAACTGTTCCTTTTCTCTAAAGCAGTGCAACTAGCATTGCCCCCTTTGTTTCATCTTCCAGGGGGTGGGGTTTATCTAAATTTTAGGATTTTTGATGTCACAAATACAGAAAATAGCTCAACTCAATCGCACACATTGATCGGCACATCTGAGATTTATTAGAATGCCGAATGGATATTCAAGCTCACGGAGATGTGAGCATAGTCTCATTTTAAACGTAATGACCTAAAATAAAAGCTCATATGTTTGTGGCCACTTTTTTCAAGTAGAAATCGGAGAAGGAATGTGACTTAAATGTTTTTTTGTTTACAGACGTAATTTTCATTGTTGCGATTCTTTTCATCATTATTTTAGATCGATGAAATAAACAACAAAAACATTGGGGAATGAGAGCTTTCATTTGATATTACTCTGAATGACTCTGAAAGTTTGAATGATATGAATCTTATATTTATAACGTTAAGTCAACTTTAATAGTCATTTAAATACCTTTTCTCAATTATCTTTACTACAGCATTTTTAGAGATTATTTGTGAATGTCTGTTCTTAAAAAAATTGCTAAAAAAAAGAAAAAAAATTCACATTATTGGCCCATATTTTAAAATGGAACGTTGCGACTTCAGTCTCATCTTGCCAGAGCGGGTGACAAATAATTCCATTACATGTTAATTTATTAAATTAATTGCATATACTGTAAAACTGTTTCAGCTGTTGGTTGTTTTACATCTCACATTTTGACATTTTCTATTATCTTACATCATGAATTCAGTTTCTAAAATATTGTGCCAAGTTAAAAACAGTTCAGTTTCTCAAGATGCCTGTATTCTGACAACATTTGGATCATTCTCCTTTGAAATCTTTGAAAGTCCCTTATATATTGGAGTGCAATATAGGCAAACAATATGTCTGTGTTATTCTAATAGATTCTTGAAAGAGCCTTTACATTAACCTATAAGTCAAATTTATGTGCCTTTCATCAGAAGCCTGTTTACATGCTCTGCCAAGGTGGATGCAACTTCTCCAGCAAAATATATCTCAGACTTTATAAAGTACAAACGACTCTAACTGCTTTCATGTTTTCAGCTCTCATCAGCCATATAATGCCATGAAATGCATGGTGGCCATGGCCAGTTGGAAATCAGATATAGGACTTTTAAATCTCTAAACAGTTCATAGATAGCAATTTAATGAAGTTACTTCAATAGATGAACTTAGTGGGAACACAATAACTGCAGATTCTGATGACATGACCTCTAAAGCAAGCAGCACTACATGTCAACTAGCAGTCATTAGAGTATTAGTAGACTGCTTAATAACTTTTAACATTTTAGTTTGATGGGTCCACAACACACAGCATACTGATTTTCAACTTACTTTGCAAACCCCAAACCTATACCCTAACTGTGTACTTTGAGAGTTAGTACACATGTAGTTGCAAATTAATGAGAATTAGTTGACATGTAGTTGACATGTGGTTACAAAGTGACTTACTGTATAGTTATTAGAATGTCTGAAGTTGACTATCAAAAGTGTAACCGTCTTTTTTCATGTAGTTTTAAATTATAGCTATGATGATAATGGAATAAGGACCACAATGACATTAAAGTGCCATTGAAGATTGACATAAAACTTTTTAATCATCTGTAAGCATGAGAATAACATCTCTCCACAGGCCATGAGCCCCCTTACAGACAGACATTAGCTTAAAAGGTTTTTGAGACTGTCAATGAGAGTTATCTGTAGTTGAAACAGAGAATTTTTGATTCTGTGGATATGTTGATTAACTACTGAGTCATTCCACTAACAGTCACCAAATCCCCATGTGTAATAGTTCATGCAATTATAGTACAAATAACAAGTCATATTTCCATATATTTGTGGTTTGGATCACTGAATGGGCACACAAGATACAAACAGCATGTGTCATTTAGTCCTGTTTAGATAATAATCAAGAAATTCAATGTTTAAACTGATTGTATTGAAATATGTTTAGAACTGCATTGCCTTGTGTTTGGAGTAGCGATGCACGTTGCACCAGTGGATATAATTTTAGCCTGAATGAAGTCACGTTGTGCTTATCGTTGGAATTTGTGCTGCATCACAAATCTAGTGATTATAGTAATTAGTCCATAACCATATTTGGAAAACTATAATTATTATTTACTGCTGTAGAGCTTTATAAATCAGTCTAGCTCCCTTCCTTTTAATGCAGATTTCATAGTTCATGTTATAGTAATATGTATCAAATTATACATTTAATTTACCCAACCCCAAACAACTCTTAAATTTAGATTTTTTTAATGTGAATTGTTAATTAATTAATTAACATGTCAATTTAACGCATTAATTTAGTAAATTACATACATAAAAGTAACTCAATATAAAACAAGTAATAACCATGCCTCTAGACCTGTAAATAAACAAGGAATTATCCTACTTGAAGCTTGAAGTTGATTTTTTTTTATGTTTTTTTTTTTATATTAGTATTCAGCCATATTATTAATGAAAGCTTTGCTTTGTCAATGCAGGCTTTTATAGTATTTCTGTGATCTTTTGAAGCCAAGAAAACAATAATGCAGTGTAGTGATTTAAAATCACTACATTATTCTCCTGTGATCCACCCATGGTCAGCATTATATGGGTTTTAGTTTTGAATGGACAGTAAAACCAAAATAAAAGTTTTGGTCCCACTTTATGCTGCATCAAAAAATAATGTACTTACTGTGTTCATACTGTATTACAAAGCACTTTTGATGCTATTGTGGTGGGGTATGGGTAAGGTTAGGGACAGGTTTGGTGGTATGGGTGTGTTGGTGTAAGGGATGGGTCGACAGTGTAAGTATGTGATGTATGTACACAATAAGTGCATTGTACCAAATTATAATAATTACATATTTAAAAGTACACAGTAGTTAAGGTCACTTAAAATAAAGTGGAATAAATAACATCTGTAACCCAACTTGCTTCTCTGCTGTGTTATGCCATTACATTATTAATGATTTAAAGTTTATATGTTTATATTGTACAGTAATGGTGTGGAACTAGTTGTTATGCTTTTGTAAATAAATGAAAAAAACAAAACAAAACAAAACAAAACTCTGGAACACAGAAGTACAGGGAGTACTCTAGAAAGTAGTTATGCAACTGGGTAAGCTTATGGATGAGTATAAAAATGTATGGATATACTCAATTACTAATTTCTGAAGTAAAAACTCAGGGTGTGTAAGTAGCTTTAGCAATTTCCTTTCTGAACATAACCTACTCAACAGCAATCTTACTCACCCACTGAAGCTTTCGTGCATGGTCTTCTGGAGACTTGGGGATCGCCTTGGATCCAGACCATCAGTGGGCAGTTTAATTCATAGTTTTCACGTGACTTCACATTCTTATAGGAACTAATAACAAAACTAAACACCTTATTGATTATGTATATTTTGTACATGCAATAAGATGAACCCAGAATATAAACGCAATGTGCAAAGATTCACATTAAATGGTTTCCCATAAAAAACCATTATAAGGAAAACACTGAACCATTAAACATTGCATGCGTTCATATTCTGGCCTCATCTGCTTGCCTATGTAAACTAAGCATCCTTAATATGGTAAATAGTAATTAATAAATTATGGTTTTAAAATATATTGTGTTTTACAACATTTTGTTGCACTGTTTAATGAATGAAATATTCCAGCGGGGCTTAATATGGATTGCAAATCGCCAAAATAAAAATTTTGTTTACATACCTTTGTTTTATTTTTTTGAGAAGTGACGTAGATATTTGCAGCCGCAAAACAGAAAATTGACAGGCTTGTCTTGCAGTTCTATGGAGTCAGTCACGTGATGGACAACATAATGCCAAGCTTACTTGTTTTTAAGTTGATGTTAAGGATAAAGTAGTCAGAGTAACTTAGAGCTAACAACATTAGCGCGTATGTTAATGTGTGTGCATCTCTGAGGGAGAGAGAGGGGGAGAGATAGAGTATGTGCTTTCCGGACATAATAAAAACGTAATTTTGTGGCAAAACATGGAAATGAGCTGTTGTTTTCATCATATCGGTTGCTATTTATTTGTTTGGCCAGTGTTGTTGTGGGTTTTGATTATTGTGCTATTGTAAGCATAGAGACGTGTGTATGCAGTGAGGGTTGGTATAAATATATATATATATATGTGGTCAAAGGGCTGCACCATAGAACGTTCAGCAGCCAATCAAATTCAAGCATTCAACGGTCTCGTAGTATAATAGTTAATAAAAAATTCATGAAGAAATTTATTATGTCTGGTTTATATGTGTCATATCATTGGGCATTTATGTTTTGCCCATATACAGCAATGTATTTTAAGAGTTTCAGTGTCAGTGTGGATGAAACTTTAGGAATATGCTAGTGTGGACAGCATTTTGAAATGAAGATACCTTTTTAAAATATTTGGATTAATGCGGATTAACATTAGCATTAGCCCAAAACTGTCATCGTTTAGAAATATAAAGCTGTCATTTTAGACCACTGATTTGAAAAGTCTAGTGTAGACACAATGAAAATTTAGGATTCATTGAGCAGTACAGACATTTGCAGTAATACAATTTCAGTTTAAAGTGAATTATTTGTGCAATTTTAATATACTGATGTATTGAAAGTTAAAGTTTTGTCTTATAGTACCCATTAGAAATCTCTGTAAAACTATTTTATCTACTCACTGGTAAGTACCAGTTTCAGAACTGTTACATAACAGAGAAATGTTCTCTGTTGTCTAGTAAAATACAAAAACAAAAATGTAAATGTATTATTGTTACTGGTTTATAGTTTATGGTTTATGGTTTATAGAATATAAAATATTCAGTTCTTGTATTTAAAAAAAATGTATTTCAAATCTCTTTCCCCTCTGCTGAAAAGACCAGAACCAGTCAAAGAGCAAATGCCAGACCACTGGCTGTGAATGCCACACAGTGCCTCAATCCTGAGAGGGTAGATATCTTCTGACCAGAATTTGCTAAGGAGATTCCCCCAGAAGAGACACCATATCGGAAATGGCCACAAATGCTCCAAAGTGTGAAACTCCAGAGGTCTTAAACAAGATAGAGAGAATCAAAGGAAGCACTGTGTCATTACAAATATCAAACATATCCATAATCTGCCCTGGTAAATCCCTATCACATAGGTCTAAGGATGTAACCTTCATTCTCTAGGCCAAAACCCATGTCTCAAGAGAAACTTGTTTTGCACCAGAAGCTAAATGTGCTGCACCAACTAACCTTCTAATGAGACAACTGACATGTTGTCCATTCTGACAATCACATTACATCCTTGAATGTGTGCAAGAGTAATTGGTTCAAAACCAAAAACCATCATTATTGCCTTGTGGAAAAAGTTGTGCTACCCATCAAAACATCCTTAATCAGGAACTGGGGAACTGAAATATGTGGAACTATCTCATATGAAGCAGGCTAAGTGGTATCACTGGTGCAGCAGTTGCTTTAGACCCAATATTCTGCAAAACAAACCTATATGAATGTCTTGCCTGGTTTTGGACACAAGCAGTAGACCTACTTGACTGCGTTGTTCACAAATTCTTTACTCCTAGGAATACAGTCTGTTGCCGTGGCAACAAAACTCTCTTTTGAAGGTTTAATCTCAGACCTCCCATGTACCTTCAAAGGGTACATCTTGATGTTGACGCAACAATTTCTCCTGCTCCACCACATTGACAAAGGGCCTGTTTACACCTGGTCACTTCACAGCTAACCGATCGTGAAAAGACCAGGGGCCAGTTGCATAAACTTAGCCTTCATGTTAAGACAGTGTCTTAAGAGCTAGTCTGACCAACTAGCAGT
>JAUCMR010000028.1:20525499-20538316 GCA_032357425.1 Enteromius argenteus | reverse complement strand
CCTTTAATATAATGAGCAACATATTTAATTATTATTATTGTAATTTTACACAACTTCGTATGTAAATTAAGAAAACAGAAAAATACTGTATAAATAATACAGTAAATGTCCTGTATAAAAAATAAGCATTACTGTAATTTGTAATTAATGACATAATCCTTAAATTAACAGTCAATTAATTAATTTACAGATATTGTTTGTAATTTTACAGAGTTTTGAATATAATTTAAAATAACAGAAAAATACTGTATAAATAATACAGTAAATGTCCTGTATAAAAAAATAAGCATTACTGTAATTTGTCGTTAATGATATAATCCTTAAATTAACAGTCAGTTAATTAATTTACAAATATTGTTTGTAATTTTACAGAGTTTTGAATATAATTTAAAATAACAGAAAAATACTCTAAAAAATGTAGAGTTATTATCTGTAAAATTAGGATTTTTTTTTTTACAGTGTAACAAATATAATATATAATCACAAAAAAAAGGAAAAAAGAAATAAAAAAAAAGATTTAAACATATGTCATTGAACATGGAAAATTACTGTATGTTCATGTAAAGATGGTCAATGCTGCACCTGAAATGAAGTCATCCATGCACTCACCTAATGTGATTTTGGCCAGTAATTGAACTCAGAGGGATGTCAGAAAGTGAATCTGTGTGAACACAAACTCACTGTGGCTTAGGAGGAACAAGAGAATGGGGAGGGGAGAAACATGGGACATACTTTGACCTTTCTTTGCTTTTTATGGGAAATAGCCTTGAGCTTACCATCACTAAATCCCCTGTCAGCTCTACAGGAATAGATATTCCACCTGTGAGTGCAATCTTTACTGGCATTCTTATGAACACTGTACACTCTGGGCTGTTGAAAGAGAACATTACATATTGCTTTTGTATCTTTCTATCTATCTATCTATCTATGCATCTATCCATCTGTCCATCTATTCATCCATCCATCCATCCAGTAAATATAATGTAATTTCCAAGATGACTCACATACTTGTACAAGTGTTTTTGTATTCATAAGAGTTCAGTAGTGAGCCAGTGCATCTGTAAAATCCTTCTGATACGATGTCTTGAACACACACTAGTAGACTATCACACATAATATGTCTCATTTATTTCGTCATCTTTTTTATTCTTGCATGCTCTGCTTACATGTAGTAAGCCAAGGTGGGATGGCTGCAGACATTTGTCCGGACCCGGGGATTCCAGAGAATGGGAAAAGAATTGGCTCCAGCTTCCAGTAGGTTCTCTTTTTGTTCTCTTATCTGCTGCGCTTGTCCTTTTTAACTGCATGACACAGCTTTAATCAGGCCTGGGCCTGCTGTTTGACACGTCCGTCTGAACTCCCATACCGATAGGCCATTACCACCAGGACCTTTGGTCACTGCTACTAAGTGGGTTTCTAATGCCCTTAGAGAAAGAACCAACATTACATGTTCTGCATTTAATGGAATACGAAGTGGGTGATTCTGAAAATAGAAGAGACAAGCGGTTTATAGACGTTTGACAGAAGCTGCTTTCATCTAACAAAAGAAGGATGCGTCAGAGACATAGAGGGTCTGAGGTTGATGGTATGACTCACGTAGCTGGTCGATCGCTGACGGTCATTTCAACTTCGGCAGGGTCGGAGCCAGCATCCAGTTTTCCTGCGACGACAGCTATGTACTGCAGGGATCAAAGAGCATCACTTGCCAGAGAGTGACTGAGACCCTGGCGGCCTGGAGTGACCACAGGCCTATCTGTCGGAGTAAGTGCAAATATGGCTCTCTTTTCCCCTGCTCAGACACTTTCTGTAGGGACGCTGTCAGATCCTGTTAAGTAAAATGTGTACCACATGGCAGTAGGGAGTAAGGCCACACAGTTCATAGGAATAGTTGTGCCACATGGATTTAACAAAGACAACACTAGCACATGTGAATATATAAAAGAACATGTCTAGTTTTGAATTATTCATGTAGGGTTTGCTCTCTAATTATTACATCTCAGTATTGAAATTGGCAGAAAGACAGTTTGAAAGATAATCCCGTAATGCAGTGTTACCCAGATTTAATCTCAACAACTCTTCACTGGCTAGTATAAAAAAAATTAAATAGCTTAAGGTCCTTCCAGCATTAAGGTAGCATTTTTTTTTTTAATCACTTTGTCTCAGTTACAGGTTAGACTGGTAATGATAAAGAATGATAGCCCCTTTTGTATTGCATTGCATGTCAGAGATGACAGATAAAAAACAAAACAAAACAAAACAAAAAACATGCTATTTATAACTGGATGTAATTTTTGATAATAGGCTGTAAAAGTGGCTCTCCAATTAACTTTGCGGCTCTTATGAAAAAAAAAAGTGAAGAACACTGCCATAATGCATTGCAACAATCTTCTTTTTTGATGACAGCACCTAATTCTGATAGTCTTTAGACATTCTACTAAGTGACTTTGCAGCTACATCAAAAACCAGACATTACAGTATTAACATTATTATTAGACATTATTAATCGACTAATTTGACACATTATTGGTGTGTGGTCTTTACTTTTATGCTTTTTTCTTTTTTTTTTTTTTACGTTTTACTTTTAGCTTAACAACATGCTAACATCACACTAGGTTTGTCCCAATTTGCATATTTATTTTTTATTCCATGTCAGCTTTATTTCAAACTTTAAATACCCAGATGATGCACTTAATTAACCAAAAAAAGAAAGACGGAGAAAAAAAAACAATAATAAAAAATAAAAATCTGCCACAGTGTTCATTCCACATCATAGGGGGAGGGACTATCCTACTCTGATATTAAAAGACAAACTAACCTAAATACAGATTTTGGGTATGAACTGAAACATTGTGCTAGAGTATAAGCTGTCCAGGCTGGGTTTATGTAGTAAAACTTATGTATGACTTTGCACTTGTTCTTAGTTTGTAAATTTATCCACATCTATTAATTTCTCCAGGCAGATAAATGAGGAGTGATGTTTACTTTTAATTGGTGCTGTCATTCACTAGAAAGAAAGAAAAAATAAATAAATAAATCCAGGATTAATTAAATTTTTGCTTGCCTTTGCAAACATTACCTCTTATTATACCACCACAACTCTGATGAAATCAACATGTCCATGTTCTTTCTATTCTAAGACCAAGTGTTTGATATTTACTTAGTATACCAAATTTAAATTCATTGCATATCTTTGTACACAATATTGCACCATAATGATTTACATTAAAATATTTAATACAAAAATGTGTTCTACTCATGAATAAACCCCTGAGCTCTTCACATCCTCAAACTCTGACATAATTAATTTCTATAGCAACGATTATAACATTAAAATAAATTCACATGCAGCTATATTGTTGATGCTAAAATAATACATCCATCGCTACATTTATTCAGATATATATGTTCCTCTAAATTTAGAGCCTAGTGCATTGGGAAAGATCAGCTATGGGTAATATCTGATTTTAATACTTGGTGCCAGATTTACTAAACAGGATAAATTAGTGTCAGAACACAATTCCATAAAAGCGCTGATGGGAGGGGAAAATTCTACGGGTGATTTACTGACAATGCACATATTAAAGAGCATAGAGGCAGCCAGATCATTTTCATAATGACCAGTGCAGTCTACCAAGAGTAGTGCAAATTACCACATGCTTTAAGACATAGCCGTTAAATAATGGCGTAAATACCAGTAATTTGATAAGAGCAAACATTAGTAAATCGCTTTGTGTGATTAATTGTAATACTCTCCTCCCATACATTTTGCATATGAAAGGACAAATCATACAAATTAATATTCAATAAGGTCAGGCACAAAACTAACTCTATCCACACCTTCTCAGCAGTAATTCTTCATTGTGAGTCTTTAGTAAATCCTGACACTACTACTGTAACACCAAAAGAAGGTTTGTGTTGGTGCAAGCTGTTAGTAAATCTGGTAATTGGAATCTTTCTTGGAATTATGGTAACTATGACACAACTTGAACACAATGTAAGATCTGAGAAATGCAGCAAGGTTGATGCAATTCAGCCATTATAATAAAAGCAAATAATGCTGATACACACACACACACATATATATATATATATATATATATATATACCTTATCTCATGCAGCTAGATGTACACAGACATGCAGGTAGATGTACCCTTAATATGAGACCTGGAGTGGGGCTATTTTGAAAGGCATAGAGGACACAGGCCTCTCCAAATGACATTAATCAAAATGAAATAAGGCAGTGTGTCAGAGTGGCAGACGGAGGAGTAACCATGTTTGACAATTTCTTCGTACAATTCTCACCAATCACTGATTGATCCAGACACATTTTGTTTCAGCAGTGCCAAGTAACCTTTTTAAAGACAAGCCTTAAATGCCTTCCTTGCCTTCTTTCTGTGATATGTTAGGGGAGTGAGGGTATAAAACAGGAAGTTAAAGACCTTTTAGCCTTGTGATTTAGTAATTCCTTGTGTTATGCTTTTTCTCTCTTTTTAGTGGTGGTCTTAAAGAGAATCTCAGGAGATGTATTGAGCTAATTATAGAGTACCTGTGAATAAGAGAGAAGCTCAATCTGACTGCTGATTTCAGCATTTACTGCTACTTTGATAATTAAGTTGCACTAATAACATCAATTTGCAGGTATACAGACCATGAAAGTGGTCATTGAACATGTCAAACACATCACAACTATTCATGTTTTTAAAGCTCTTCTTTAACCAGATTTGTTATTTTACAGGTTCCTGTTCAGAGGAGAGTATGACTTGAACTATGTTGATATTAAACAAACGCTCTGCAAATTAAAATGAAAAAAAAAAAAAACTTGAAGGAAATTGCTGTATTTCTGACAGTGTTAGCAAAGCAGCATAGTATTGATATTCCTCAAACATTCAGGTTAGGATTACAAACCCCTGAGTGTTAAACCTCTGCAGGTGCATTTGAATCATTTAATACAGAGACTCTATTCACATGGATGAAATTATGCTTCGGTGTATTAAAAATAAATAAATAAATACAATAAATAAAGATTTCCAAAATGTATACTTATTTAAAATTATGTATAGTAATAGAAGAGCTATGTTGGAATTTTTAGGCTATTCACAATTCAATAAAATTTTTGTACATATGAAACGGCATCTACTGAATCAGTTTACAAAAATCAGTTTACAATAAACAGAAACAATGGCTTCAAACATCCCTAAACCTTTAAAACTGTTCATTTGCTGACATGCAAACACTGATGTTTCCTTCAGGAAATACTAGTGTAGTGGTTGATGTTTCTGAGAAGATAACTGCCTATAGATTTGTTTGGGTGGAAAACATTTTGAACTCATTTTTCACATAGGCAGTGAAGAAGCCCTGTTTGAGAAAATATGCTACGCAATCTCTTCACATCTCTACCTATCCAAACCTTCCTTAGTACACTGTGAGGAAGCCAATGAAGCCACGGCAACTGAGCGGCTGCTCTTTTAAGCTGTCAAAGAAAATCCCTGACTAAACACAAGGGAGAAGCAGTTAATACCCTGGCACAGTATAGGGTTGGAAAAAATACCCTGACTTTGTCAATGATTGAGTCAAGTTATTCTGAGGCATGACCTTAAAAAAACCTAGTGAGCTGCATACGAATAAAGCATTTTAGGCATCATCCTACTGTAGATACACTGTGGTCTCAAAGACCATTCCAAAAAGTAGGCAGCATTAGAAGACACCTTCTAAAATACTTAGTTTTTGCTACAATTTAAGGCAGCCTTTCATTTATGCATATGGGTAAGGAAATCAAATTATACATTGTGACAATCTCTTTGAAAAAAGGGAGGAAAAAAAGGTTAAGGAAGAGAAACATCAGTTATAATCTATTCAATGCAAAAAACACACTGATAAAAATAGTTCATTATAATATTTTTTTATTCTTATCTAAATGCTAGCGTCAATTTGGAAAAGCTCCTAAAAGCACACATGCATTGAGTAAAATAAGCTATTTATAATTAGATTGCACTGTTTATTGAAAGAATTACATTTATAACCTCCATTTCTCTTTGCTCATCCACCATCTTGGATTTGTTTGTTTTCCACTGAACTCATCTCAATGCATTGATGGCCTTCTATGAATGACTTATGCCTATTTTTTGGAAAAGCCTTTGAATGCTTCTCTAGGCAGCTGACAAAGCTACAGTGATGACAGCCTGGTTATACTGCATTAAATTCTTATATTGATGATTACATGTCTTCAAATATCCTATTGTCATATAACTCATAGCGTGTTTCATTCCTTTCAATAGCAACAACAATAAGTACAAAAACATTGCAGTGGCTAAATATGTGTTTCTTTGTACTGTTTACCCTTTCAACAGCTAGGACCTGTGGCTCTAATCTGCGGGGCCCTAAAGGCATCATAACCTCTCCAAATTACCCAGTCCAGTATGAGAATAATGCACACTGTGTGTGGGTCATAACAGCGGTGGATCCAGAGAAGGTATGTCTGTAATTTCAAACTAAATTGCAACCTAAGGCTGACTCGAAGTTATACCAGTGTACAATTCCACAAAACACGCTTACGGTCCATTTTTAATCTGCCAAACCAAAGCATGATATGCTGCTGAATGGCCACCAAGACACATAATTGAATGGGACCTTGCATAAATGTCAAAAATAATCTTAAAGATAATTTGTGAGGACATTTGCATTGCAGTCCACAGTGTTTGCATAAATGTCAACCTCTTGCCCTGACTGTCTCTCGCTATTACTGCGTCTCCAGAATTGATTAGGTTCAGCCACACGTCTTCAGCTCTGTGGCAAGAGTGATGGTAATACAATCCGGCATGACCTCAACACACGCCGTGAGAGTGACTCATGCTTTTGTTACTAAATCAAGACCAACTGAAAATAGTCAAAACAACATAGAGTAAACAAGAGTTATTCTTTGCATCTTTACCATTTCTTTTTTTTATTGTTGAGATATGTCTGTGACCTAATTTAATTTACTTTCAGATCTTGAAATTACTGTAAAATGATCTATCATTATAACATGCTTTTCATTTTTGATATTTAGCAGATATTTAGCAACTATTTAGCTGGATAATACACCAAATATTCACCATATACTGTATGACCATTTTGACCATTCAATTCTTTAATTGTCGAAAACATTCCTTTATTATTTTTTGAATATGCATAGTAAAATGTTGGTTTCTTTGATAAAGAATCTAAAATTGTAGTTGATCAATTTCAGAGAAAAAAAACAAATATTGTAAAAGACATCATCCTTCACCTGACTGACAGTATGACCTCTAGTTGGTTTATAGCTCTAAACCAGTTTTTGAACACATGATGACTCTTAGTTTGGGGTTATTTACTTATTAAACTGATTTTTAAATATGCTGTCTTGGTGAACTGTCTATCCACGAATTTCTCCAGCAAACTGTAATTTTCCCGTAACATCTGAATTTGTTAAACATTCAGATTACAACACTGTAGGAAAAAAAAAACTAAAAAAACATTGATTTATAAAATCCATCCCTCTGGAACTGGATGTTTATAATTAGTCATACAGATGATAGACTACTGTAAAATCTTAGAGACATACTGGTAAATTGAAAGTACCTGTTGGCCACCATCATAAACAGACTTGACTATCATACACATAAAATTCATGCCATGTCACAACCAGTATATTTCCACTTCTGGCCACATGTTTTTGCTTTGATCTTATGATGAAAAGATGTAACTTTAATTTGTTTATTTTGCTGAACAGAAAGGCTGTGTTCCAAAACCTAGAAGGGTTCTCATAAAACACATTTAAAAGCATCATATTTTAGTCATAAGGCTTGCTCTGAACAAATAGTGGTAGTTTCTTTTGATAAATTCTAAAGCAGTATCTTCATATCATCTGAATTCATCATTTAAAAGGTGGACTTGTTCTAATAACCACATGTATGGTCTTGACCACTTGTCTTACCTTGTACTTACATTATAGATTTCCTGTTTCTGTGAGTTCCTTAACATGAGGAATCACACTTGGCCCTAGCTTTTTGTATGTGTATGTAACATTTTGGCCACAACTGTATGTATATACTAGGAATTGGTGTGGTATGAATATAATTCAGGTGTACTACATTCTCCATGTTGCTATTGTCTTTTGTTGCTAGTTTCAGTTGTTACACCTTACTGCCATTCCTCTCCCATGGTAAGAAAGTAAAGTGTTCATTGGATGCTCATTTCATCCATCAAATCACCCGGGTACTTTTTGCCTACTGTTTTGTGAGTACTGTAAATTTGCACATCCTACTCATGTCAATGAGTCATATGCCATATCATGTGGTTTACTAAGTAAATTATAATATTACTCTGCCCTGTGGAAAACCTACGCTCACCTGTGTTACACTTTCTGGGGAAGCGTATCATTTTGTATGTATAACTATGTAACAATAAAGGGATTTAAATAAATTGTAGTGCCTTTGTTATCCAGATATTTGTTTTTGGAATATGTTGAAAAATTGACTTTAGAGCACCCTATTGTTATATTCCACATAGAAAACACTCTCCACCATTAAACATTCTTTATTTTTTTTTATTTATTTATTTTTTTTTAAACTCTGCTCACAACAGAATGTTAAAACCTCGAAAAAGATCATAAAAATGCAGCCATGATCTTTGTCTCTGTCATAGTATATGGTCTGAGACAAGAAGGTCATGCTCCACAACATGTTCTGACTGCTGATAGGTTTAGATTCAAGTCCATTTCAGTAATATATATCAATCTGCCTTCAAACTAGCATTTTGTCATGTTGATCTGGCCTGGATTATGTTTTTTGTCCATCCAAAAAAGAAGCCATTTACCAACAGGTCTCACTGGACCACATCATTTACTAGAAAATATTACCTTTATACAAAGTTGGCATAACGTAATAATCTCACGTCAGATTCAGCTCATGAAATTCTTTGTTACTGTCCTTGAATTGCTTTAACTAAAATATTTAGTGCTGCCTTTCATTTTAGCATTGATATATTACATTTCAGCGCATTTTCCACTAGGTTGATTCTTTTTTTTTTTCTTCTTCTTCTTTTTGTCCAGTGAGAGGAGCCATTACAAGTAAACAACCACTGCCGGACATACAAAAAATTATAAAAATCTAATATTTGTTTTTCTATGATATTCAGAAATGTTGTAATTACTGTCAGAGTATGGCTATTTAATGTTTTTTGTTTTGTTTTGTTTTTTTCTCAATGTCACCAAACTTTTAACATAAAACAGGTAAAATATGTGATTTGTGCTGGCAAAATGAGTCAGAATGAGAGAAGAAGAAAAAAAAAAACACAAAAAAGTTATTTTCACATTCTTCATTAAAATACCTTCAAAATGATATTTGACTTGTTGGAGCTGGACAAAAATAAAAATGAAAAACAGCTACAGCCGTTTGAAGGTGATAGAGTCAGCAAAGTTGCTCCATTGTTTCTTAGTAATTAAGATATTATTAATCATAATTAAGCTATTTTTACTTTATCTTTTTTTTAATTAAATATAAGATCAAAGACAAAAATAAACAGCAGTTTAATCAAGAGCAGGAGTTATACTGTATATATTAAGACCTACTTTAATGCATGGATATACAGTATCATGTTACACATCAGATTTGTCCACAACCACTAACTAAATGTTCATATAACGTTCATATAAGATATAAAAGATAATGGTTGTGTGAATCTCACCAAGACCTACTTTTGCAATAATAGGGTGATTGCACTC
The DNA here is from genome assembly GCA_032357425.1 of Enteromius argenteus. Lineage (NCBI taxonomy): Eukaryota > Metazoa > Chordata > Actinopteri > Cypriniformes > Cyprinidae > Enteromius > Enteromius argenteus. The sequence continues at coordinate 20,528,575 of JAUCMR010000028.1, read as the reverse complement.
CCATAGAAGCACGTCTTATACACACGCTTTGCAAATGTCAGTCAGCATGATTGTTTGTTTTCATCAGCATGGGTTTAAAAATCATATTTTGCTGGTTTGAACTTAAGAATTTGATATGAATATTCACAAAGCTGGAATACAGCAATACACCAACAACTTGTGTTGGAAAATCCAGAAGCGTGCAGGGAAAAGGAACTTCTCTCAGAAAACGTACAAATAAAGGTCATTGTAGATTTTTAATTACAATTTGAAGCATCAAGTTCGCTAGAAAAGGTTATATGAAGTCATTTATTGAAAACCTTAAAGTCGACTAAAACTGACAATTAGACTGTGCACATTCAATTTTACCAGCAAGGGTCACACATTGATGTTTTGTATCATCTGGATGGTCATTACACATGATTGAGAATTATTAAGTAAGAATATGAAAAAGTAAAAAAAAAAAATCCTAGAATCTAAACCATTCCTGGTAGCAGACAGAGCTTACTTCCATTGCATTATGTATTTCGTAAAAATGCATGCTGGATTTCTGGGTAACACTTTATAATAACTACACACTATGAATCATTAGTTAAGCATTAATAAATAGTCATTTCATCCTTTATAAAGCATTGTTCCAACATTAATAGTCATTAGTAAACAGTTTAGAAGTAAAACTATAAATGCCTTGTTCATGATTTAAAAGCGTATCTATTACAAATGATATTTAAAGGCCCATTATCTTCTTAACAGAACGAAATAAACAAACACAACACAGAAGTATACAGAACTATTCATTTCAAGATGTAAAAAGTATGAAACTGTACAATTGTACAGTTGCATTTTTTTCTATGAAATTGCAGAGGTTTGTTTTTCATTTATCAAGTGTACAGTTGTACAGTTAAATTTTTTGCATCTTGAAAAATAAATTTCTGTGTTCTATATCCCTCTGTGTTGTGTTTGTTTAACATTTCTGTTTGGGAGATAAATTAGCTTTTACATCTCCTTTATAAATGCTTTATAAGGTATAAATAGTCCTCACTTTAGATGAGCTCACAAAAATAGATGGCTGACAACTACTAAATGCTTTATAACTACCTGACTTAATCATGAATTACAGCAGGAACATGTGTTAATAAAGCATTGATTAACACACTGTGCAACTATTACCATGTGTCTAAATATTAGGATTCATTAATGTGCATTTAAATAATTTATTGATTATTTACTTAGATTTTCTAAATGATCTTATTAAACACTGACAACTTCTAAATAACTTGTTTGTAAATAACGTAATAATTTAGTAATAATAAATAATTGTTAATAAAGTATGAAAATACAATTATTAAACATTAGAGATATACTTAAGTACACTTGTATACTGCTTACTAATGCTTATTAATGTTGGAACAGGATGAATTGAGTATTTACTAATGCTTAACTTATGATTCATAGTGTGTAGTTATTATAAAGTGTTACCGATTTCGGTAGCTCATCGAGAACATGGCTAGTCAGACTGGGCCTAGTACCATTATTTGTGTAAATTATACTGTCTGTGTTAATTAAAATGAAGGGGACATGCACTTCAGCACTGGCTGAATAATATCTTTTTATCACAGGTACTGGAAATTTGTAGCCTTTTTGTTGTTTTGAAGATAGGGCTGTTAGGTCGAAGGGTTGAAAATTAAGCTGGTAAGGGGTATTGGGAGCTTTAAAAAAATTAGACTTTTTCATGTATAGGGCTATTTCTATTGTTTTTTAATGATATTTCTGAAAACAAACGTTGTAAGGTTAATGCATCTTGTGATGATAACGCTGTCTGCTGTTCAGGTTTTACCTATTTTTGCAGTTTGTTTTTTTGCTTTTGCATATTTGAATAATTTTCTAGAAAATGTGTGCTGTAATAAATGCTTGATGTGGTGGAGTAGGCCTTTATGTTGCTAAATGACCTCTTTTTTGGACAGAAATGTTTAAAGCCAAATTAACATGAAATATAGACCCAAACTGTTGTCATTCACAATTTTTATAATGGATTTTGTTGGTTTGTGCAATGCCACACAGCTCAGAGAGAATTCTGGTTGTAACTAACACTAAATGGGATTTGTAAAAACTTATACTTTCTCCCTTTTTTCCCCTTCTGGACGAATAAAAATGCACAATAAAACCACGCCATTTAGCAATTTCTGAAGAGCATTGAGAGCCGTCTTCTCTCAAACTCAGGGAGAGTCATTGAGGCAGCTGTCATGCCTTTTCAGTTTTGTATAAAAAAAAGAAATCAATAATTCTTTCAAGCTGGTTCAGGGAACAATCGCTAAGATGTCCTGTCATTCTCTGATTGTGTTTATGTAGACCATGAGTGCTGTTTTTATCCTCTTGCTAAGTCTTCTGTAAGAAAAAAAAAAAAAAGAACTTTTGACAGGATAATTTAAAAGCCTGTATTTTAGACTTCTAGTTTAAGGTCTCGCCAAACGACTCCGTATCAGCACTGACATTTTATACAGATTGCTTGTCAAGATCTTCTCAGTGTTGCTGAATCGTTCCTTCCTTTTTAAACTGATGCAGCCAGCATGCTTGCTTTATTACTATTAACGAACAAAATCGTGACCATAGATGCTGTAGTAATTATAAAATGATAATATGACTTATTTGTACATGTCTGACTGTGTTGTGGTTTAAAAAAAAAAAAGAAAACATATTTCACAGACTATAGTAGTTAAGCTGTAAGGTACGAGATGATGTGTTTCTTAGAACCCTTGGAATATCTTTTATTCAATGTTGTTTTTTTTTTATTATTTTTTTTTTTTATGCGTACATTGCAGATGACTAAATAACACATTTACCAACAATTTTCTCATTAGTATTTATTCATGAGTAAAAGTTGTAGGTATAACTTCAGTAATGTTTGCCAGATTAAAACTGTGTAACATTCTAAGTTACTTGCCTGATATTTTGTCACGATTGAGACTACGGGAAACGTGCGGATCCATTTGCAAAACGTTTATTGGAAACACACACAAAACGGGAGCATAAGAGACAACGGCAGGAGAATAATCACAGTACAAAGCAGGGGTCGAGCGATGGGCAAACGTAATCCAAT
>JAUCMR010000028.1:20475886-20496677 GCA_032357425.1 Enteromius argenteus | reverse complement strand
AGATCAGCTGTTCTGAAACCGAAAACTCTGAGTTTTTAATCTCTGGGTCAATCAACTCAGAGTTCAAGTTTAAACTCTGAGTTGTTTGAACCTCCTCTCTGAAACAGGCCCCTGGAAAGTTGTACAGTGTTTATTGATAAACAAGTGTGTGGCTGTGTTTCTTTCTATCTAGTCTTATGCAGTTTAGGCCAAGGGGCCTTTAGTTCTCTTTTACCCTACCATATATTTGGGTTGGATTTATATATTATTGGGTTGAAGATAAAGTTCAGCAGTTGCACCATTCTTTACCCTCTCTAACTATGTAACAGGTTGTAATGCAAGAGAGATCAGCAAATGGGACTTAAGCAAAGGGAATTCCATTAACAATTCAGGGCTCAAGGCACATGTATCATCACAGAAGAAAGGTGATGAAGTATGATAATGCTTCCCAAAGCTGATATTATATTCAGTATTTCAGTATGTAGAGTATGTAGACCCTCAGATATTTATTTTGCTTTGTCTCAACCAGACAGATTTTGCTTGCATAACCTGGTAAGAGACGACATTCTCATTGTCTCTATAGATTATTTGTAAGATTTGGATAGTCTGATGACTTTAAACAAACATTGCAGTTGATGTTGACCTTTTATTTATTTATTTTTCCTTTTTTTATGCAATATTTTTATGCACATATTTATGCTACTATAAATTGCACTACAATATGTTTTTTGCAATTGATGGATTGGAACAGATAATGAAGAAGCAGAGCTAGAGATATAATCTGACTACAGCTAGAATATTGTAATCATTATATGTTCATAATAAAGAATAAGTACAGTAACTGTCCAAATATGACCACCAAGGAATTTACTGTGTGATGGAAAGATCATGTCATCAGTCAGAATAGTTGTAGAGAGGGGTATAGTAGTTACAGTAGTAGTTAATGCCTAAAGGTATCACAAAGTACAAAACTTTGCATGCTACACAAAGCAGTACCACAATGAATGCATCAAATATAACAAATCCATCATCTCAAATAATGTATTAAAAAAAAAGTATATAGTATTTATCTTCCTGAAAGTATGGACATTTTCTACAGTGGTGTGGTATACTGAGCTTGAACCGAATGCAAGAGTGTCTTCATGCTGTAATTCTGATGAAGAGAATGTCCTTATGAGACTCAACTTTAGTAATTGCATGTGAGACCCATGAGCAAATAAAGTGCTTGGGGGAATGGAGAGATGCTCTCTCACTGTGGTTAGGATGAGGTAAATGATTACTCTGTAGCACTGTATACTTATGCAGAGAGTATTTTAGGACACATTACAATCTTTACCGTGCTGTACTCATTACTTAATTAAACCTTCTTGGGTAAGATGCAGTTTGAGAGAATGGTGTGGAAAATGGAGAATATTGCCTTGAGCCGACATTGTGCTGTATGCGTTTATTTGAATTAGTCGACATCATAAACCCATTTTCTATTTTCTCTGCAAGCTACATTATATACATAATGGCTAAAAATACCCATAGTATGCTATAATTTAACTTCAGTGCAGCTTCATTTAAATGTTTATATTTGGACTATAATTTAATGCTAAAATTCTAAACTGTCTAATAGTCTCCCTTTACTTACACTGCTTCATGGTTCGCATTAAAGATGTAAACTTTAACTATGAAGTCATCTTATATTTGCAGTCTTCCTAGATTTATATGCTGAATTATTATTTGTGTCATATTAATTCATTTTGTTGTAATTTGTAGTAAACTAAAACTTGATTTATTGTTTTGTTGCTTGCAAGCACTGATATTTCCTTCTGGAAATGCAAATCTAGTTAAAGACCTAAATTCTTGTGTGTGTGCAGCCGAGTGCGGAGGACACATTAGCGGTGCCACATCTGGACGGATTTTGTCTCCTGGTTACCCGGCCCCCTATGACAACAACCTTCACTGCACCTGGTCCATTGAGGCAGACACAGGCAAAACCATCAGGTATGAAAACCACTGCTTGCAAACCACGTTAATGTTTTTGCCACCCGTCCTTTAATTTCCATATAATTCCCATACAACCTATAAAGGAGCATGGTGATTGCATTTCACCCCGCTGCGCGGCCTACCACGGGCTGGCATCTGTTCCTACAAGTGCATTACCGTTACACAGAGGGGGAGGGTTAGTGAAAGGGCAAAGAGAACAGAGACACAAAAAGCGATAAGCCAGTTAAGCCTTCAAAAATGGAGCAAAACTCAGGTAAGCCAATTCGGTTGATCCGTTTAAGGAGAATATGGCTTATAAGAGCAGATAAAAGGAGGCGTTGTAAGAGTGGGATGTAATCCATACCATTGGGCTTGAGTCATGTTATTTGCGTGCTGCAGGTGTTTAAACTATTTCGATACATGCAGGGTCCAGAATGAATGCTCGCCAAGTGCCGAATGCCAGTAAAAATTTACTTTGGCGAGCAGAGTATGTGAGTGGAGTGGAGCAACAGCAATTTCCTCTCTGTGCTCAAAGCTTCTGTAATCACTCTGCTCCAGGTGAAAGAAACCCCTCTGTGACTTTTCTCCATAGCATATATTTGCACAGTAACTGTTTTTTTTTATTATTTTTTTTTTTTACATCATCTAGGCTCAAGATGTATTAAGTGAAACCCGTGTTTGCATAATTTCGTACAGTTGCGAGGGTGTTGCATTAGTATGATGACATGGTGCTTCGCATTTTTCAAAAGACTGCACTGAGAGGACAGACTGGTGTTTTACCTTTTCTTCAGATTTTATTTTCATGTTAAAGTGATTTTTTTACTTAAATTAGTGAAATACAAATGTAAACATAAAAAAATATATTAAACATTTAGTAATTTAGCAGACGCTTTTATCCAAAGCGACTTACACATGAGGACAAAAGAAGTAATCAAAATCAACAAAAGAACAATGATAAATGCTATGACAAGTCTCTGTTAGCTTAACATAGTACACATATCAAGCTTGCTTTTATTTTGTTTTTTTGTTTGTTTTTTTAAAGAATAGAGCATGCAGTGTTATTTAATATTTTTACTTAATAAAAACAAGCAGTTAGTAAATGAATAGAGTGCAAGTATATTTTTTAAAGAATAGAATCAGAATAGAGATTGCTAGAGTTAGAGGGTCATATAAATATGGAAGAGATGTTTTTATCCAATTCTTGAAGAAGTCTGTGAAAGTGAGTTGGGATGGCACAATAAAGTGAAATTTACTTGCAGAACGCAGGCTTCTAGATGGTAGATGATTCTAGAGGTAAAGGGATGCAGATTCATGAAGCAGGATTCAGCTACTTGGGTTGAGTTGGGCAGGTCATTTCACCAGGAATGTCGTAACAAATGAGTGCAAAATAATGGACTAATAAATAATGTGTAGTTAACTATTTCTTGATAATGTTTTTTCTTGCATTTTTATGCAAGAAAAGCCACTGTCATACCTATATAATAATATTCCATTGCTGGCAAAAAGAACCCTGCTGATGAATGAAATGTCACTTATGAGCGGTGTGGAGATATTTGAATGAATAACGCTGTGTTTGTGGAGAGCAGAACTCATGGTTGTCCACCCACACATCCCACAGAGACAGTCATTGTTGTGACTTAAGTTGATCAGTGCTGTGTTTACATGCCAGCTGCAGTGCTGTGCTTAACTTGAGGAGGTCAGACTACAGCCCTGTTGAGTGTAAATAATATAAATCCCAGTGGCTCAGTATAGGAGTAAATATATTCTGAAGGCCTTTTGGTTTGATCAGTTCAGTGCTGAGAAAAATATGCTTTGTATGCATTTAGCAAGTATTATATTATTGGCAAAGATGATCCCAACATGTTAATGAGGTCAAATTTTACTTAGTCCTTTAAAATATAAGGTTGTATTATGTAACGTTCAGCATTTAAACCTGCTTCTTCTGTGAAACAACTTTTTTAAACCTAGCATGTGTAACTTTTTTTTCAAATAGAATGATGGTGAAGGTCATTCATCCTGGGAGTCACCTGGTGTAAAAACAACAAAAACAATAATGTTATTTAATTTTTCATCCACTTTGTTAAGATCTATATCTGTGCCTCGAACCACATTCAAGGAGCATAATCGAAACAAAGCAAGCAATTTTCTTCTGCAAGATGCGTGTAGTTTTGTTTTTAACCAGAGAGCCATAAGTTACATAGTTTACTGTAGCTTAATTAGGGGTTCAGGCACCAAACTAGTGCAGAAATATTCTGTGGACAGTGAATATTAATAATTATCAAAAAAAAGAAATTTCCACTCAGTTTCGCAATGGGGTCCAAAAACATTCAAAATTCGAGGACCTATGTTAAAACAAATGACTATAACTTGTGAACGAAATGAGATATCTTCACCAAACTCTGTACATATGTGAAAAGAACAAAGAACTTTTGTCAAATCAAAACAAATTGTGCAGATCTGCCACTGGGTGGCACTATAACGATGAAAAAACTTTCTGGGAAATTGTTAGTCCGATCGACTTGAAATTTGGTATGCAGTGTCTTTGTCCAATGTCCAATAAGCATCTATGAGGACATTGGCATATCTCAAAAAACATGGCTACCATCGGCCAATTAGGTATTATGACTTATTAGACAAGGTTAACAGAGGTCGATCGGAACGAAACTCGTTGGTCATGTTCGACTCGTGGTTCTAAAGTACTGTAAGAATTTTAAAGGAAATCGGCCACTAGTTGGCACTAACAAGGTTTTTAGCTCTGTAATCACGTGGTGTTTCACACATCCACACAATATGCATATCATGTGATATATCTCCTCGTAATGAGCAACTTTGCCTCAAGAACCATTGCTGTCAATCAAATTGTTTATTAATTATTAACAAATATGTTAAAAAACCTACTTTTGCGAACTAGTCCCTGGCTTTTTGCTCAATCTCGATCAAACCACTGCAGTAATAATCTGTGGACTCTCTAGATCAATAATTATCGAAAAAAAAAATAATTTTGTCCTTTGGTTAGCTATAATTGGTTCATTTAAAAATGGGCCATGACCGTATAAACCCAAAGGCCTATAAAACGTAAACAAAAACTCAAAACTTTATGAAACTTGGTGAAAACATGTAACACATGAGATCAGACCATAGATGGCGCTATAACAGCTAAAACTGCCTCAAAAACACAGTATTTCTATAGAAAATTACCTCAAATTTTAGAACATGTTCAAATATTCACACAGACATTAAATCTTTATATCATATGATAGGTCTCCTCATTCTGAAAAACTTTGCCTCTGTGACTAAAGTTGTCAATCAAATTGTTTATTAAATATTCTCAGTTATGTTAAAAACCTACTTTTGCAAACTAGTCTCAGTTTTTGGCTCAGTCTCGATCAAACCAATACAGAACCATTCTCTGGACTCTCTAGATTAATAATTAACAAAAAAATGTCTTTAGGTTAGCTGTAACAGGGTCATTTAAAAAGAGGCGTGGCCACATATACGCAAAAGCCTATAAAACCTAAACAAAAACACAAAACTTTAAGAAAACTTGGTTAAAAAACGTGACAGATTAGCAAGCATACAAAGTTTCATAGAGCTCAGACTAAATGTAGTGCTAAAACCATTCAAAAAGGCCTCAAAAACACAATATATCCAGAATAAATTACCTTAAGTCCCTCATACATTCACTTATAGACTATATCTTCATAAAATGTCATAGATCTCCTCGTTCTGAACAACTTTGCCTCTGGGATTAATGATGTCAATCAAACAGTTTTGACAAAAAACACTATAATAGTTGTAACACTTAAACTTAGTGTTGTGTAAAAAAATTGCCGTTAAGGCCACTAATGAGCACACAGACAGTGCTTTTCATGTTTGCTCATGGAGACATTATAAAATCTGTATTATGACATTGAAAATCACATTTAATTAAAGTTTACCATTTTGGTCTTACACTTTTTTACAATTTTGCCAGATAATCATTATAGTAAAACCTGAAAATACCATATAAACTCTTTCAAATTCTTTGATTCTTCGGCCCCCTCCTCTTACCCCTGACACTCTCCCTTTAATCACTGCACTATTTACTATTCATTGCACTACACTGTATATATCCATTTATAAATGTACATACATATTATTGCACATACCCTCTTGTAAATTTGTATTCATATCCTGTAAGTTACTGTTTATACTTATCCATCTGTAAATTTCTATAGTCTATAACCTGTATATTATGTCCTTAGCACACCACTTGCAATTTATACCCATAGTTTTCCCTATCTGTACATTTCTATAGTCAATAACCTTTATATTATGTTCTTAGTACACTCACTTGTAATTTATACCCATAGCTTTCCCTATGATTGTACATATCACCTTACGCGCACTTATACCTTTATCCTGCACTTGCTGCTTATTGCACTCCTGGTTAGACCTAAACTGCATTTCATTGCCCTGTACTTGTATATGTGTAATGACAATAAAGTTGAATCTAATCTAATCTAATCTAATCTAAAAAAGAAGACTTGCAATAAATGTCACCTATGATTTATTTTAAATATCGTCTCGGTTACGTATGTAACCCTCGTTCCCTGAAGAAGGGAAAGGAAACGTTACGTCAGATTTGACAGACGAAATTGGGATCTCGCCACAAGAGACCAATCCACTTTGAGTGTGTTAAAACACGCCAATGAACATTTTTGCATCCAGCTGCAGCTGATCACAGCGTGAGTATAAATGAGCAGCTGGTGCAGCGCATATTCAGGTTTTCGCCGAGCCGGTGACCCAGCTGCTCAGCGGTGGTACAGCACCATTGGCGACGGGACGTGACGTCTCCGTTCCCTTCTTCAGGGAACGAGGGTTACATACGTAACTGAGACGTTCCCTTTCAGTCGGTCACTTCGAGTCACGTCGGATATGACAGACGAAATTGGGATCCCTACCAAAACGCCATGGATGCTCCTTATTCCAGTGTCCTGCAGGATTCTCCCAAACCCCCTCTGTCTGGAGTAGGCCGGGGCTCACCACAAGAGGCCAGCTACTGTTATCAAAGCACTACCCATTCAGTAAGACTGGAACACTGGGAACGTCCCTGTTCTATTGAACAGAGACATACGGAAGTCCAGCCTTTCCGTAGGAGGTCTCAGCATGTATACTCATATGGAGAGTATTCCAGTGCATATGGACAATTTGAGGTGATTGAACCCTCTTAAGGTAGCAGAAGGTCTGTTGGAAAAACAGAAGCTCTAGGTCTTAACTGTGGAATACACTCATGGAGTCCTTTCAGTTACTCCACATGGACCCCAGCCCTCTACCAGTTCTCAAGGATTCATTGAGTGAGGGCCTGGTGCCAGATGCTCCACCACATCCGGCTGCCGAGGGGACGGAGGAACTACTTGGCCTGATGGACTTGCAACAACGCTGTAGCGTGTACTGCAAATGCAGCTTCTCCGCAGGCAGTATAAGCAATGCCGATCAGAGCCGACAAGTGTCTACAGGCCCGGGAGGGGAGCACAGGAACCGCTCCACTTGAGGAACCCCCATATACCCCCTAGCTTCACCACTGTCAAGGGTGGTGAAGGAGGAAGAGCCACCAGAATGGTTTCTGGCAGTGAAAGGTGCTGTCCACGTCCTGGTGAGCTCTTCATGCACTTCCGGGAAGAAAGATTCTGGATCTGTATCCGGCACAGTGGAATGGCCCGGTGGAACGCTCAGTGGACACCGCGCCAGCTGGAACTTCACTTACAGAACCTTCCGACCTTCCGATGCAGCGATCGACATCCGATCGTCAGGGAGAGCGCCAAAAGAAACAGCTGGGACCCCCTGTGGATGGACGAGCCCTCGGAGGGGAATTCCTCACCATCACTGTACAACATCACAAATTTCTATTAAAAAAGAAAAAAGTGGATCATGTGACCCCGCTTTTGAAGGCCTTTCACTGGTTGCCTGTTCAATTCAGAATTCTTTTTAAAATTGTATTATTTGTTTTTAAATCATTGCACCAGCAAGCACCCATCTATCTATCTGAATTACTCTACCAATATGTTCCCCTGAGAAGTTTGAGATCTTGTGACCAAAACCTTTTATTAATTCCACACTCCAGACTCAAACGAAGAGGTGACCGAGCTTTCTCGGTAATTGGGCCTCGTCTTTGGAATGAGTTGCCAACTGAAATCCGAATGGCTCCTAGTCTGACTATTTTTAAATCTCTTTTAAAAACTCATCTGTTCTTACTGGCCTACTAGGCATTATTTTGCCTATCTATGTTTCTGTTCTGATGATTTTTTTATGATGATATTCTTACATGTACAGCACTTTGGTCAGTCTTGTGGCTGTTGTAAATGTGCTATATAAATAAACTAAACCTAAACCTAAACTGTAAGACGAGTCCAACCCATCCCCCCACCCCCCCGCCAGAGGTAGAGCTCACCCGACTGTCTCTCACCAGGGGGAGTCCTAGATCTGGGCAGAGGAATGGGTACCCCACCCCTTTGCAGGTAGCGCAGCTCTGCGATGGTCTTCTTCCCACAATGAGAACATGACTCATCCACGAAAGCCACCTCAGCGTGCTTCAAGCCCAGGCACAAGAGGCAGCGATCGTGCCCATCACCCGGCGCCAGGTAACGACCGCAACCAGAAATGCATGGGTGGAAGGGCATCTTTAAAAAGACATTCCACCCGTGAGCTCTTACTCTTTTAGAAAAGCTCTTTTGGTGTGCTGAGGCGCACAGGGGAGATAGCCGCTTGCACACAACTGGGGGGTAGTGCAACCTGATATAGCAACCCACTCGACAAGGGAACGACCATCGCTGACGACGCCATCAAACCAGCCACTAATCCTCGAAGCAGGAGAGGGAGCTGAACATTGTGCACGCTCTGCTCTGATGCGAAAAGCTGAATATGCGCTTCACCAGCTGCTCATTTATACTCACGCTGTGATCAGCTGCAGCTGGATGCAATCAGCGCATGGAATGTTCATTGGCGTGTTTTACACTCGAAGTGGATTGGTCTCTCGAAGCGAGATCCCAATTTCGTCGGTCATATCCGACGTGACTCGGAGTGACTGACTGAAAGGGAACTGACATTACAACACAATGTGTGTGAATGTATGCCTGTGTATGTGTGTCTGTGTGTTTGAATTAATATAACAGTTTAACCATTTAATTTCTGTGTGTGTCTGTGTTTGTATTAATATAACAGTTTAACAATTTAATTTCTCTATGTGTGTGTCTGTGTTTGTATCAATATATAGTTTAACCATTTCATTTCTGTTTGTGTGTGGTGTGTGTCTGTGTGTTTGTATTAATATAACAGTTTGACCATTTCATTTCTGTGTGTGTGTGTGTGTCAATGTTTGTATCAATGTAATAGTTTAACCATTTCATTTCTCAGTGTCTGTGTGTGTATGTGTTTGTATTTGTATTAATATAATAGTTTAACCATTTCATTTCTGTGTATGTGTTTGTCTGTGAGCCTATTGTCCATTTTCGATGTGCTTTAGTGTCAGCCATACATTCAGTTTGCCTTATGCAACCTCAGAGGCCTTAAAATGCTCGAACCCCAATAATTGCTGCTTGCAGCTATATTTATATTTTAATTTGCAGATGTGTTGCGCTTATTATTATAAATGTAATGTTTTTGAATGTCTTTGAAAGAAAATATACCAACATTGAATATTCTCACTCTCTTTGTACTCCCCAGCCTCCACTTTATAGTCTTTGACACGGAAGTGGACCATGACATTCTGAAGGTTTGGGATGGACCAGCAGAGAGTGGCATTCTGCTGAAAGAGTGGAGTGGATCACTTTTACCCGAGGACACTCACAGTACCTTCAACATCCTCACGCTTCAGTTTGACAGTGATTACTTCATCAGCAAGTCTGGTTTTTCCATCCAGTTCTCTAGTATGTATCAGCTTCTCCGTGACTGTGTTTGGAACACCATACTAGCATATTACTTTTAGTATATATCTTTGCAGTATGCACACTGTATACTGTATGCAGCTTTTTAATATGCATGGCAACTGGACGTGCAGTACAACCTAGCATGCTTCATGGAATACCCCATTCTACAATGCACTGCATTAATCTTGATTTTCTATTGCTAGTGTTAGTAATGTTGTATCAGCATTGTTTCTTGGCTCTTTTTTCTTCTTCTTTTTGTTTTTCAAATGGACTGCCAAAAATCATTTTTTAGATTAAAAAAACTAAATATTTGTTTTTCCAAGATGATCTGTCATCTAATAAAAACAACGGCAGGTAGTGCAGTGCATAGTGTATGCTATGCCACATGCAGTAAATAGTAAGCTATTGTTCTAACAAAGCCTTTCTCTCTTGTCTCTCATTATACATTGTTTATGTATTTTTAAGTGGTTGTGGAGCATATCTTTGTTAAGAGAGCAGAATGTGTTGCATTTTTTATATTATTTGACTTTTTGACAGTAATATGATATGATTGATGAAATACAAATTAAATTAAAATCTCCATAAACATGAGTTTAACACCATTGCATATGTGAGCTGCTGTGCGACTTGGCATATTTAGTCAAGAGCAGAGGTCCTTTTTCTCATGAATAAGTGATTTTCTGCTCTCTCTAATGTCTCACTGATCCACAGCTGATTCAAAATTTATCTTTTTATTTCAGCTACAGTTGCCACGACCTGCAACGACCCAGGGACCCCTCAAAATGGGACACGCTATGGAGACAGCAGGGAGCCTGGCGACACCATTTCCTTTCAGTGTGACCCTGGGTACCAGATTCAAGGAGTGGCTGAAATCACTTGCGTTCAGCTCAACAGCCGATTTTTCTGGCAGCCAGACGCACCCACCTGCATCGGTGAGATCCGACTTTACTCTTGTGCTTTTTAGTCTGATTACTGGAATGCTCCTTAGAGAGTACAAAAAAAAAAAGAATATGCCGTTAAATGCATTACTTCATTTTAAAAGTGAAATATTAATATAAATTACAGCTCTCAATAAAATACACTTATTTAGAGTGATTAATTACAGATGCAAACAAGCAAACAACAATACTTTATAAATGCAAATTATATTACAGAACCACTGTTTATTTGCTTGTTTGTGAGTTTCTTTTGTTTAGTTTTTTTCATTGACATGGTTTAAACATTTTATATAATAATATAGTTTTCTCTGAAGTACATTAGATTTTAATGTATTTGAATTTGAATGAATTTGACTCCATAGCACACATCTGTCTATATAAGGTCTAGCATGTATAGCTAAGATATAACAGATCTAATCTACACTGAGCAAAATTATAAACACTTTTGTTTTTGCCCCCATTTTTCATCAGCTGAACTCAAAGATGGTAAGACTTTTTCTATGTACACAAAAGGCCTATTTCTCTCAAGTATTGTTCACAAATCTGTCTAAATCTGTGTTAGTGAACACTTCTCCTTTACCGAGATAATCCATTCAATGGCACTTTGGAGAGGTGTTCTCTTCAAGGATGAATCCTGGTTTTCACTGTGTAGGGCAGATGGCAGACAGCGTGTATAACGTCATGTGGGTAAGCGGTTTGCTGATGTCAACGTTGTGGATCGAGTGGCCCATGGTGGCGGTGGGGTTATGGTATGGGCAGGCGTATGTTATGGACAACAAACACAGGTGCATTTTATTGATGGCATTTGGAATGGACAGAGATACCATGATGAGATCCTGAGGCCTATTTTTGTGCCATTCATCCACGACCATCACCTCATGTTGCAGCATGATAATACACGGCCCCATGTTGCAAGGATCTGTACACAATTCCTGGAAGCTGAAAACATCCCAGTTCTTGCATGGCCAGCATACTCAGTGGACAAGTCACTCATTGAGCATGTTTGGGATGCTCTGGATCAGCGCATACAACAGCGTGTTCTAGTTCCTGCCAATATCCAGAAAATTCACGCAGCCATTGAAGAGGAGTAGACCAACATTCCACAGGCCACAATCAAAAACCTGATCAACTCTATGTGAAGGAGATGTGTTGCACTGCGTAAGGCACATAGTGGTCACACCAGATATTGAGTGGTTTTTGGACCCCCCCCAATGCAGTAAAACTGCAAACTTTAGAGTGGCCTTTTATTGTGGCCAGCCTATAGCACACCTGTGCAATAATCATGATGTCTAATCACAGCATCTTGATATGCCACACCTATGAGGTGGATGGATTATCTCTGCAAAGGAGAAGTGCTCGCTAACACAGATTTGTGAACAATATTTTAGAGAAATAGGCCTTTTTTTTTACATAGAAAAATCTTAGATCTTTGAGCTCAGCTGGGGAAAAAACAAAAGCCATATTATGGCTAAGCGGGCTTTCTTTCGGACATGACACATGAAGTCCGCTTGAACGGACTGTCAGACTATACGAAACAAAATACTCTGGTTTAATGAACTTCAATTCTAAGCATCATACCTGGAGTAAACAAGGCATTGCTCATTACCTTTGAAGCATGTAGTTGACCTATCCAGGCTCATTTCTTCAAAACTCCAAAAACCTGCCTTTACAAATGAATCGCTGCAGTTTCCAGTTGAAATGAACGCTAAGTGCAGTAAAACTCAGATGTTTAATCCTTTTGACACAACACATGATTTACTGGGACAGTTTTGATTAAGAAGGAACATTTTTTGCAGAATTACTTTTACATAATATTTTTTATGACCTTAAAATAACTTTAACTTGCTGCCATGTGTGACCATGGCCGTGTTTTATTATGTTGGGTTGCTGTGTTTATATTATGTAGGTTAAGGTACAAATTGTGGCGCATCAGAATTATGCTTAACTTTAATGCTTCGTCATATTGGAAAATAACATACACCAAACCCAACCCTTAAAAGGTTAGTTCACCCCAAAATGAAAATTCTGTTATTAATTACTCTCCCTCATGTCATTCCAAACCCGTAAGACCTTCGTTCATCTTCAGAAAACAAATTAAAATATTTTTGATAAAATCAGTGAGCTGTCAGACCCTCCATAGACCCTCCATAATACAACTGAAATGATTCAGGTCCGGAAATGTAGTAAATCCATCTGTAAAACAGGATATGATGGCAATGGCGGAAGATGTAATTCAGGGGAGAAGAATGGTTGAGTATTTTTTTTAAATTTTTTTATGTTATTTTAGTTTTCTTAGCATCGTAAAAATGAAGTTGAGCTACTAATGTCACATGTTGTTTTACTAATGTATTTACTATGTTTCTGGCAGAGCTGTAGTCAAGCCCAGGTTTGTCGAGTCTAAGACCAGACTAGTCGAGTACGAGTCAAGACCGAGTCCAAAGAGGTTTGAGTCCAAGTCAAGTCCAAGTCCAAAAGTTTAGAGTCCAAGTCAAGACAGAGTCCAAATAAGGGAGAAAAAGGGATCCTCTTCAAGACCACATACTTAACTATTGATAATGAATGTGATGCGAGAGACATCATTTTACACTATTATTTGTAATGATCAAAAAGCAGGGGTCTCCAAACTAGATCCTGGAGGGCCCACACTTTTTTTTTTATGGTCAAATTTTATATCCATAAATGTAAATTCTCAGGAAAAAACCCATGTTTTATAACTTTTAAAAATGAAGTGAAGCTGAATATTAAATACATATTGCCCTCAAAGAAACAAAAAGCTGTACAAGCTTATTTTGTACAACTTGTGCATTCTTCAGTGTTTTCCTATGAAATTGTTTATATCTCCCCCTAGAATTTGACATTTGAAATTTGTTTTTGTATTTGTTGTTGAATTTAATTGAATGAATAATAAAATAAAATAAAATAGAATGGATACATTTTGGCACTACTGGGCATGCACACATAAATGCAGCGTCAGTACTGTACAAAAATAATTAGTATTTCATTATTGTTTAGGGCTGGGGTAGGTGTAGACGTTAATAAAACACAGGTAGAAAATTAAATTAGAAACACCTAACTTTTCAGAACAGCAAGTGTACCGGGAGTCATGTGACAAGAACCAACCAATCAGCTTCATCCTTTCCCTTAACAACAATGAAAGTTCAGCAGAGATGGAGAAACAGCTGATCATAGCTGTAGGATAGCCATTTTTAAAAATAAATTTATAGGGAATATAGGGAAAGTAGAGGTGTCTCACCCACTGCATTACATAGTTGCCTTTATATTATAACCATGACCTTCTCTCAGACCTCCAGTAATTTTCTTCTGCTTTTCTCTTTTTTTTTTTCAGTCAGGCAGTATGGTCTGCACCTTCTAAGCATGTTAAAGAATAGTGCTTTTTTCTCCAGTGTCCCTATTGGCTTTATTTGATGTCATGCTTTGCCAGTTGCCATGAAATTTTACAAGGTCCTCTCGAGTTCAGGAAGCACAAATCCCATTCATCTTCTCCATAAAGAAATTGATTTTTAATGATAATATTTAAACCATTCAAGTCAGACCTAGCATGAGTTGTTACAGGATGAACATACTTTTGTACCTTCATTAAACAAAAAAAGGAAAATTATTGAATGCTACTTGAAAACATTACTATGAAAACATTGTTTTAGATGCTTACTTCCAGAACTAAAGCCAGCAAAAATTGGCAGGTCCTATTACAACAGTGCTGCTCAGTGCCAAACATCAAGTAGTTTTTTTTGTTTTGTTTGTTAGTTTTTTGTAATGTAGTCAGTATAGCATCGGTTGTTTCTCCGAACAAGACGTCCTCTTTACATCTACAATTCACTTAGATGGTTGAGTAATAAAGTCCTACCCAATCTTCTTTGCAATTCATCTTAGTTTCATTTATTGATTATTATCATTTAATGTTTTGGGGTGCAGTTGTCCTGCTATATTAACTGATAATGAACTCAGAGTAATCATCCTATAATCAGGCTGCTGTAACATTGTTTATTTTTACCATGTTGCAGAATCACATTAAATAATCTCTTGTCCTTACTCTCCTTGTTATGACAGCTACCTGCGGGGGCAATGTGACAGGGCCTGCTGGGGTAATTCTATCACCCAACTATCCCCAACCCTACCCACCAGGAAAAGAGTGTGACTGGCGGATAAAAGTCAACCCTGACTTTGTCATCGCTTTAATCTTCAAAAGGTAATGTGCTCATACAGAGCTGAGTGCCTCTCACTCTCATGAAACCCGAGGGGTGTAACATCTCTCACAAGGTTATTCACAAGCACATTTTTAATCTCCAGTTTCTATAAATTTGAAGTGTATTTGAACATATTTAGCTCATTTTTACTAGTGAAATGGGGTTGTGAATTGAAACAATAAAATTTCCCTTATCTCCTGACATATATAAGTTTGTTGTGCTATATAAATATACTGTACAATTCAGAGCTCAGACCTACGGTGGCCCAGTAGTGCACAACACAAAAAAATTAAAAAAGCAAGCATAAACTCACAACACGACGAAATTAAAAAAAGCAAACATAAGCTCGCAACACAGCTCAATTTAAAAAGCAAACATGCTCACAGCACAACGGAAATTCTCCCGACCACTAGGGGGCAGTTGGTCTGCAGAAATGGCTATTTTGCACTCGCTTCAATTTTTTTAATTCCGTTGTGTTGTGAGCTTATGTTTGCTTTTTAAATTGTGTTGTGTTGTGCACCACTGGGCCACCGTACAGACCTCCCTCATAAGTCCAAAAATGGCTTTAAATGAAACCAAGCTGATCTTTGCCCTATCAATGAACCGGCAGGATATAAATGTCAAAAGGCATCACTGGACTAAAAATAACATTACTCTTCAAAGGATACTAATGTTAGAAAATTGACTTGGGATTTCACTGCATTTTTGGTAAACCAGACACAGTTTGACACAGGCTTTGCAAATAGACTTTTACAGAAATAGATGATTTAGGACTGACAGTGCACACTTAAAAATAAAGGTTCTTTATTGGCATCCGTGGTTCCATGAAGAACCTTGAACGTCAAATGCGCTTCAGCACTGACTGAGTTCTGTACTCTCAAAAATCGCATTATAATCAATGTTGCTGTCAACACTTCTCATTGATCTCATATTTAAATCGTTTGCATTGTGTTGATTGTGTTGTTTAGAATAAAAGCACTTGGGAGAGTGCAGATTTCAAGTTACAGTGACAAAATCAGTGTGTTGCATAAAGAGGCATAAGACTGCATCACTGTGCGGTCTTATGCCTCTTTATGCAACTTTGATGTATTCCGACTGGCACCTCATATGGTGTGCGTATGGTTTCTCATTTCACTCGGAGAAAAGGAAATGTGCCAGGTACATATGTGACATTTCTAGACAAATATATCATTGCCAGATTACATTGACAGTCAGTATTTCATTTTGTTTAATAAATAAACTTAATTTCTGAGAATACTATAATTTGTCCAGTAGCACAGTATATTAATACTGTAATTTGTATAGTCTTCAAAACGGAGCCAGACTGCATGGAGCAGGTTTAGTAAATGAAAACCTGAAAGAGAATTTCTAAGAAGCTAATGATTTTCTTTTCTTTTCTTTTTTCTTTTTTTTTTGTACTTAAGGGTGGAAAATGCCTCAGTGTTGAAACATATTATGAATTCAAATCACTGCAGTTTATTATGAGTGTCATGTATCTTAGCCCTTGCACACAAATCCACAATCACAATCATCAACTCACATACTTGAATCATTAGAATGATTATGACTCTGATTGCTTATGTTTCAGTCAGCCAAAATGATCAGGACTTCATGGACTTCCATTATAATTGCAAAACAGACCAACTAGAAAGAAGGATTTACTTCTTGAAAATAGTGGGCTTTCTGATGAAGCTGGTTTAACAAGAATGAATGGGTTGAACACATTTCTGGATTAACATCCTTGTTTATTAAAAGCATTTATAGAATAAACAATAAAATAGCTTCTTTAAATTTTTGTGTGCTTTAATACTGTATATCAATACATAACATTAGAAAGCAATGTTATTTACAGAATGTTTTACTAAAACATTTTAATGCATGAAAAATGCCACACTGTTAAGTCTAAGCATGCCTTGATGGTTAAGCATCTTAAGCTTCCTGGTTGGGACACCTGCACATAACCTTTCAATGCAGAAGACTGACATTTAACATATGTTTGTATTTGAAAGGGTGTTGTCAAATTTATATAAAATCAGTGATTTTACTAGATCAGGGAGTCCTTATGCATAATGCCTTACAACTGAATCAATATATATATAGCAATCTCTAAATCTTTCTCCATTTATTGTGCAGTTTTAACATGGAGCCCAGCTATGACTTCCTTCATATCTATGAGGGTGAGGACTCTAACGGACCCCTGATCATCAGTCTGCAGGGCAACCAGGTTCCTGAGCGCATCGAAAGCAGTGGAAACAGCCTTTTTCTGGCCTTCCGCAGTGATGCCTCCCTGGGGATGTCTGGTTTTGCAATCGAATATAAAGGCAAGTTTCACCTTGCAGGTGTATGGTTTGTTCCCTTGAGGACAGGGCTAGAAAAACGGGTGAAGCACAAACACTGGGTCAGTTTGCACTTTCAGATTATGTTTAAGGGGCAAGTGTCATGAAAACATGTCCAAGTCACCTGTTACAGCAAAACAAAACAAAACTTTTAGTGCTGCCCAGGACAGATTTATTTATTTTTTTTGAATTGTGACATTTAAACACACAATGTCCTTAAATTCTCCTTGATGTCTCCTTGTTCTTGAATGTTTCATTCTGTTTTCATCATTAATCACACGTTATATTAACGTGCATGAAATCTGAGATAGTTCAAATGATTCAATAATGAGGAAATGTGCTTAAAGGGGACCTAAAACAGGCAGGTTTGGCCGATCTCATGTTAATCTTAAGTACAGTACCTATAGAGTAGTACTGCATCCTTCATATCTCCAAGAAGTCTATAGTTTTATCATATTTATAAAAGAAAGAGACAGCTTTACGATTCTCTCCAAAAAAGCAGAGCTCCTGGAGGTGTGCTGTGTGGGCAAAGGTAAAGAGTGAAGAGCACTTGAGCGCGATCACCAACAAAACACAAACATTTTTTGCTGTTTCACTTACTGTCTGCAGTTCTGAATCATGACCAGGATCTTTTATAGCTGAGACCGCTCCATCTTTCAGTATCAAACAATGTGCAAATACAATGTTGAAACCTGTACATACCCGGAAGTAAGGTTTTTGGCACATAAAATTATGCGTAGCATGAGACAACTCTGAACTCACAAAAGTCCACTTTACTCCTCCTTAAATTGTCATCAAGGTGTAGAAATCTTACAATTTATTTTATTTATTTATTTTTTTTCCTGTTATATTTGGAGTTAAATATGACCTAGAGACATTCTTGATGGGTTTCACTTAAATTGCATAATTCTCTTGGCTATAAAAGGCAAGAACGTCAGATAGTTTTGACTGCTATGTCAGTTAAAGCTGATGGACCCTGCAGTAATTAGATCTGCTTTCCTCTTAAATGAGTAACAATGGATTTTTGTCTCTTATGTGGACTGTAAAGGCTGGTAAAATATCTGAATTATCTAAGAACTGTGTCTTGGATGGAATTAGGTTCAGCATGGCAATAGTTTATGTTGAGCATCCCTTTTGTAACTTACGGATTCAAGTAAGAATTCATCAATACTGTAACACCCATTAACCACTGACCCTGATGACCAGATAAGTATTCTAGAGTTTAGCAACTATTTTCTGCTCACCCTAAGATGAGGCTGAGGGAGCTCTGACATGTTAAAAGCACATGCTGGATTTGAGATGCTGATATTAAAGACCCCACTGAATTACATTTGGAGGGCTTTGTGGCTTTTAGCCCATGTCTATTAGATTAGATTAGTATGCTGGTGTATTTCTAAATTTGACCTCTAAATAAGTCTTTCTCTTCCAGGAAGCTGAACACAAAATATTGATGTCTTGCTCTCAGGGACTCATCAAAATGTACTTCAATAAAATGCTCTCCATGAGAATGTCCCCTGAGTAGCAAGAACAAGCACCAAATATTTAATCACAGATATAACGCTGATAATGAACGCGGATTTATGCAGCTCGTCAGTGAACAATGGCTTTGTGTTGTAAATGCTGCTCAATGTGAAATCATTAATGTGATGGCATTTAACGCTGATTGCAGAACCGAATTTACTGACAAAGTGCATATTACTTATCGGCCGATGATTATCGTGGATCCCTGTCAGTTAGTTAGCAGAAGTTATTACTCCACCATATACATTTGATGTCATTAATACACCCATGTTTGGGAAACCATCGTGACTACTGTAGCTTCCTCAGTAATGCATTGTACCGTGGTAGTTAATCAGTGAGTGACATTCTTGCACAGGAAACACACCCCTGGAGGACTAACTTCATGCATTAGTGAAAGAGCATATGTTAAATGGCTAGCAAAGGTGCAACTTTCCTGTGATTAGTCAAAAAAAGCTCTTTAGTGGTATTGAGTTATATGTTGTGCTTCTCTTCAGTGATACTATTAACCTTTCTCAGTAAATACCTGGCAATATTCCCCACGGGAAGAGCATGTTTCATTTTTTTTTACCAATTTGCTCTTTTAAATGCTCTTTTAAAAAGAATATGTGTTTGTATTGCGAAAATCAGGGCATGCGACAATGACAATGCACCATCCCTAACGTGCTATGCACCTCCCTGAAATCATTTCCACTCCCAGCGGCC
Organism: Enteromius argenteus; assembly: GCA_032357425.1. Lineage (NCBI taxonomy): Eukaryota > Metazoa > Chordata > Actinopteri > Cypriniformes > Cyprinidae > Enteromius > Enteromius argenteus. The sequence continues at coordinate 20,477,121 of JAUCMR010000028.1, read as the reverse complement.
CTTTTTATATGATGATTATGGTTGAGTAAAAGTGCAGTTCATGGATTGTTGAATATTTTAATTGTAATTATTTTAATGGGAGCCTACTGCACAGTGTAGATGAACTTTGACTTCAACCTTTTGTCTTTGCTCCACATGAATACCCAATGCATTTAAAAGCTTGCTTGCCAATGTATTATATTGCTTTGTCGATGGTCTCAACATCCCGCAATGCTTCAGGATTTCACTTTCATGTTGTGCCATTAGGTGTTTGTCAGGAAACTGAGTGACACATGGGAGTTTGATTTTTGCTTTGAAAGCTCATCATAACACAATCACAACTTCCAACTCACTATTCAAATTCAATCATTGAAATCCTGGTGGAGCATCTCATTTTTGCAGTATCGATTATATTATTGACAGTATTTCATTGCATTTATTCTGACTTCAATTTAAATGTGAAGTGTGTAATATCTGCTAAAAGTGTTTGTTTGGCATTTCAGCAGTGATTGTGAATCGTCACAATTCCATGAGTAATTTGCAAAGGATCTGCAGAGACTGCAGTAATTGAAGAACTATGCAATACAACTATGTATAAAAATGGACCGTTTAATTTTTACAGGTGGGAGAGGATGGAGAGAGTCATGAAAAGTTAAATAATTTTAGGCACAAAGTAGCCTTGCCTAAATTTATTAGTATACTTTGATATGACCTTGACCATATTAGAACTGCACATGTTTGGAGTGGGAGCCATTGAAAGAATGTCACTTTCTCCTTGATGAATCATAGTGTTGTCTATGTAATTGTTTCCAAGCTCAGATCTGAAAGTATCATTGTTTGCTGTTTGTTCTTGGCATTAGATTGCTACAACAACACTCTGTTCTAAGGCCTAAATATGTATCTCACTCTCTCCATCGAAGCCTTAATTAGAATGTGTCATATGTGACAATGAAACTGGAGTCTTTTTCTCTTTGTTATTGTATTTTCTTTTAATTAATTCATGGTCCTTATTTGCTCACTGTTTCTTTATATGAAGCCTATCTTTTATCTGATGTTGTTCATCACACACACCAGTAAACACAATTATTAATGATTCTACTAGGGGAAAGAAATTAATATGAATATACTACAGCCCAAAGACTTTTATTCCTTGAAGAAAAATAAAATAAAAAATAAATTATATATATATATATATGTATATGTATGTATATGTATGTATATATATATATATATATATATATATGTATGTATATGTA
>JAUCMR010000028.1:20445792-20463326 GCA_032357425.1 Enteromius argenteus | reverse complement strand
GCTTCCGTCTTTACCCAATAGCCATTCCACTCTCCTCCCGGGGGGCACGCGGTGACCAGGCCGGGCTCCGAGCTCTAACCAGAAATTGTTGTAAACTTCACTCCCATACGTATATGCTGTTTATTCATTCAACAGTTTTCTTCACAACAATTTCTTAAGAGATGCTGCTTTAATAATGAACATTGCATCTGAGGACTACTTCACTATTTCTGCTTTCCATAATTTTGCTTTATTTAAAGTTTGAATCGTTGTATGTTCGCTCATCATACTCTAAGGTTCCCTTATGCATTTATTGTTCAAATATGTAGCATGAAATATATGTATATATTGACATGATATGAAGGATATAGAATGTACTGCATGTGAGCTTGGTTGTTGTGCCCAAGAGCCTATTTAAGTACACGTTACGATAGCAAAATTATATATTTTAAGGGTAACGTAGAGCATGAAAAGCAGCGGTCTGATTACTGAGCCTTCTGGTACTCCATACTGTACTTGTGATCGATATGATACATCTTATGACACTAACCATAAACTAATCTTCTAATCACAGATATAGAGCTGTACAAAGTTGCTAAATTGTGTTGGTAATAACAGAACTTGCAATCATAAGTGGCTAGCAATGCTTTATACAGAAATGTATCCCAGATTATCTTATCAACTTTGAGTCAACTGTTCGCCCGAAATTATACTATAACATATGCTCCGCTAAAAGAGCACTGCTCTGTGGTGTCTCTGAGTGAAGGTCTTGTGGCGGATATGCAGATCAGTATGAGCAGGACTGGGAAAACTCGGACTGAATGTTAAGGTCCACTCTCCCAAAGACTGCATGCGAGGAAGCGACTTCTATGTGCAATTGCTATGAGCATCAGTACGGCATCAGCTGTCTGATGAAATGGCACAGCATTTTATGCATTAGTGGCTCATGCAGGGTTAATGGGGTTTCATCAGAACACTCCAATAACTCCACTAACAGCCAATAATTCTTGCCTTTCCCAAGTACAATTCTGCTTCTTTAACAGTTACTGCTTGCAGAATGGACATTTCTACACGAGAGAATTGATTTTAATATTGTTAGTGACAGCTTAACAAGTAAATGCTGTGACTATATGTTGGAAAAGTCATTGAGCAGGCAATGACCTCATGGCTTTTTTTTGCTTTTTTTTACACACTTGCAATTTCCATACTATCATTTGGAATACTGATGCGGCCCAGAGCCATGTCCTCAAGCTTTTAGACAAAACTCATTAGAAAGAGGTGAGATCCCTTTAAATAATGAAGGATTTTACTCTCTTTCTTTGGTTCTCTCACCCAAACAGATCTTTTATTCGTTTCCATAGTAACTAAAAGACTGTCTCAGTACCGTTGAATGAGGACTCTTCCCTGGCTGTAAATAGTGAGAGGGTGTGGGGGTTGGGAGCATGGTGGGATGGCGCCTCTCAGAGGCTGTACGGATACACGGCTGTTTTTAATCTGTTGAAGCCTCCTTTTCATGTATGCATGATTTTGCACAGCTATGTTCAAGCTTTGGATTTGCAAGTGAAGTTTGGGTCGGTCAGGTGGCAGCCACAGCTGTTGTCTTCATGCTTATGTGAGGCAGGAACACATGGGCTGCTACATTTAGCCACGCATGCAGTCTGGGCACAACAGAGCACTGCTAACAACAGCTAATGAGCTGCCGTCTTAGGAAAGACACAGTTATCCTGCAGTGACCTATTCTTATGTAGGCTAATGCGTGTTTTGATGTTATGCGCTCTTTGTGTAGCAGTTTTGGGCTTTCGGTGGGTGTTTTCTGAACATAAAAAGATAAAAGATAGGAATCCAAAAATAAATAGGGCTGGATTTAGTGCATATGGGTTACCAAGATGTTTTATTCCTGAAGATCATTGCATTGCCAATATTTTATATATCAATATATCAACCCCAATTACTGTTGTTTTAGGTTTTACACACACACATACATTTGTTTTTGTGAATTGTGGGGACTTTCCGTAGACTTCTGTTACTTTTATACTGACCAAACAATATTTTTTATTTCCTAACCCTAGACCTACCCCTTACAGAAAACCTGTTTTCATCGTCACACTTTCAGATAAACATCATTTACTATTTGTATTTATTTATTTATTTATTTGTTCATCTTTTCCCTTGTGGGGACTGCATGTTGGTCCTCACAATGTAGCACACACACTCACACACACACACACAAACACATTATTTAACAATATGACATTTAAATAACTGGTTATACTTTATTTACATTTTTAGCTTTTGTTAAACTTTAGTTTCTAGTTTTAGATCACTATCAACTAGTCGCTTATGCATATTACTGGCACATTGGCTCTTTATTAATACTAATAAAGCTCATGTCTATGCCTTATTCTGCATAACCATATTTTAAATCCCGTGATCCTACCCCATGTATAAACTTAACAATTTCCTCACTAACTATTAATAAGCAGCAAATTAGGAGTTTATTGAGGCAAAAATCCTACTTAATAGTTTGTTTATAGTGAGAATTGGTGGCCAAAATAAAGTATGACATTATGTATTTTATAGAAAGACTTATGACTTCTAAGTCTCTTTTTATGTCATCTCAGAATGGTGGTTGTCATGTACAGTATGATAGAGGTTGTATCCCAGTACCTAATTACTTAGACTACTACGGCCTACTAAATGTGCTATTTGAAGGTGTAAAGAGGGCAAACGGGATTTCTAAAACTTCCAATTATTCACAGCCTGTCGCACACACACACACACACACAAAAGAAAGTGAAGTGACTTGTGGCCAGGTATGGTGACCCATACTTGGAATTTGTGCTCTGTATTTAACCCATCCAACATGCACACACACAGCAGTGAGAAGTGAACAATCACACATACAGAATGAAACCCCAGACAGTCAGGCCTGAGAAATGTATATTTCCAAAAACCTGAAATTTCCTTCCATCTCAGTGTGAAATTGCAGGTTTCTAAAGGCAAATCTTTCAACAAAAGGCACAGTGTGTGTGTGTGTGTGTGCGCGCATGTGTATTTGTGTATGCCCACTTGCACACAAACACAAACGACTCTGTGTGTGTGTGTGTGTGTAGCTCCACACAGTCTTCTCATGGTGAGTGTGAAGGGAAGGTGATGTGATCAAAGCTACAGGAGCGAGTTTGATATGCAGAAAACGGGGAGCCTCAGCTGCATTCTGACACCAGCTTTTCATGAGCTCACAGAAGCATTGTGAGGCAGATGAAGCAACAGACCTGTGGGTGCCAGAGCCCAGAGGCTTTAGCATGGGACTGATGTGCGAGGAATCTCAATTGAAGATCATTGTTACTGAGACCTGAGGGATGAAAGGAACACAGCCAGAGCAGAGAGATCACAGGTGGCGTGGACTGCGATTTTGGAAGGCCAGGTTACTCGTTGGCATGAAGATAAAGGCAAATACGAGCTGAGTTATGCCAGGGTTTAGGTACACAGAGAACTTGTTTAGTTCTAACCTCACGCTCTTTTGCTGTTCATCACAGCTAGTGGCTTTCGGGAAGGTTGTTTTACAAATAACATTTTATGTAATCAGATTTCTTTTTAGTGAGGACTTTCTGAATTATAAAGTGTGACCAAACTGAAGTATGAACAAAATTAATTTTACATTTATTTTTTGTTTTATTTTTTGCACATTTTTAATCTTAAAAATCAAACGTGTCTAGATGGTGTAACTAAATATATACAGTAGGCTACATATTAAAGTGTGGAAGTGTGTTTTTTCCTTTTTTTAAAAAAAAAAAATAGCAAGAGAACACTAGCTAATATGGTGCTTTCTTTCTGCCTTATTTTTCAGCCAATGATAAGCTATTTCCTTTAAATGTTTGATTAGCTACTGTAGATAAATATCTAGAAGAATAACAAAGTGCAGTAAACTATATAACGATGTGTACTTGTGTGTTTACATTATGACAATACTATAATAACAAATACCAGTTAGCAACATCTAGTATCATAACAGACTGTTTTTTGTACAGCTTAAATAACCAGAAACATCTGACACCAAGGACCAGATTTACTAACAGCTCTGCCAGCACAAACCCAAACCCCAAACCAAAAAAAACTACTGTTAGGATTTAGTAAAAATATGCATTAAAAATTAGCAATGAAAAGGTGTGGACAGTCATTTTTGTGGCTGACCTTATTGCATAAGCATTTGTAGGACTCAAAATTTATGGGAGGAGAATATTCACATCATCACACATCATGATTACGAAGGTTTGCAGTAGTCAATTTACTGGTATTTGCACCGTTATTTACCGCCTAAAAAAGCATGTCTTAACCCATTTTGCGCTTGACATGGCTGTGATTGTTGCTGCCTGGAGGAAGCACCGCAGAGAACAGAGAGTGTGTTGTAGAGGAGAGTTTTTTTTTCTCCCCCTTCTCATATTAATTTATTTGCAATGCCAAATGGAGACATTATCCAAACTTATCATTTGCTTGTTTGTGACCTTATGCTAATTTGCGCTGTTCTTGGTAGATTGGTCATTATGGAAATAATCTGGCTGTGTCTGTGTTCTTTAATTTGCACATTGTCAATACTGTAGATAGAATGCCGAACTATCCACTCCCATCAGTGCTTTCTTGGAATTGTGCTAATTTGCCTTGTTTAGTAAATCTGGCCCCAAGTCTTCTTGCATCTTTAAGGTAATAATTGCCTTGTCTGCTCTTATTTAAAAAAATAAGGTGGCTTAGGTGTACTCACACTAAGCACGGTTGCTGTGATCTGAGTACGATTGTCCCCCTTTCCCCACTGGCCTTCACTCGCATTGCACTTTAGCATTCGTGCCTGAGCACGCTTATGTCATTATGATGCAACATTTTCAAGATAAACAGGAAAGAAGCGCTCTTGCTCAGCACAACTGAGTACATTGCTCTGTTTACTGTGTCGCTCAATTGTGCTGCTCTTCGCAAAAAAAGTGATGTCACGCTTTCTGTTCCATACTTCAGCATGGTTAGCGCTCACACTACATGCAAACCGCCCCCGAGCCCAACTGAACCGTGCTCTGACCCACCACTTCCAAGCGGGCCAGGGACAGCTAAATGAACCAATCTTTGGTGGTCACTTGGGAATGGTTCGGATTGCCTAGTGTGAGTAGACCCTTGGAATAACAAATATAATAAAGGGAGTAGTATTGCATGGGTTCTGTGCCCTAGTTCTACAGATCTATAATTTCTTGCTGTATTATTTTATTATGTATTGTGCCTACTTTATTATGATTTGAGCTGACAATAAGAAGTTAGCAATCTTAATGCAATTTAACACATTATATTGTTTTTAAATCTCTACAACAGAACTGCATGGATTTTCAGAGCAGTGCATCTGCAGATTTCACATAGGCCTGTTAATTATTGGCTATTTTTAATGACACAATTATTATTAGTTGACTGGTATACGATATTGAGATAATATACATTTAAATTAATGATGGCATAAGTAACATGTATATACTTATAAACTCCTATTGCACACATTTTGTCTGAAAAATAAATAACTTTAGCTGAGATGTTGGAACTGATACTTCTGTTAATCGGCCAAGCAGGCGCTGAGATCGACCACAGTTATCTCTAAATGGCAAAATATGGGCTGATTTCTTATAATAACTTCTAAAAGTGGAGTTCCCCAACACTGCTTATCACAGGTGGTCCATCGGTTACAAGGTCATACGCTATGGGCCAGGTGTGACAGAAGCACTGACAATGATTAATATCTCTGCAAATACTCTTCGCTGACCTTCTTAGCCTCAGATTTTAACGCTTGGCACTGTCAATAATCCTCTTGGTGACCTTTGTGGTTGATTTTTGCTTGTTTTTTTTCTTGTCATGCACAGTCAAACACCTAAGCATTTAGCCTCTACCCATTATGGGCCTGATAAAGAGATAACACACGCCAATGCACCAACACGCAGATGATTTATAGTCTTCATTGGCTGCTCCTCCTCAATACTCCCTCTTTGCACTCAGACCTGAATTACGAATCAGTTTTACTAAAATACCTGTCAGAGGCTATAGCAATTCCAATAGCCTTTCCACGCGGTTTGCATGATGTGTTAATTGTAGGCCATTCTAGTAGTGCTACCATAAAGCTGGTTTGTGCAATCAATGTCAAGCCTAAGCAAATTAACCCTGCTTGTATAAAGGTATGTACATTTTCCAATATCTTGTTATTGACTTTCTTGCTCCAATAAATGTTTAGGAGTTAAGCGAACCGCTTGCTGCAGGATGCAATGATCTGGTGTCATTAGCTTGTTCGAGTCCACACAATACCTACACCCACTGGGCCTGAATTGTGATTACTGTTGAGTTGTTATTAGTGAGAGCTACTTCTGTCTTTGATGTGATTTATGTTTGATGTACGGTGATTTATAGTTAAAAACAGCAGTGTTTCAAAGTGTGTCAGTCAAAACTGCTTTTCCTTTCTTTTTTTAATTTCCTCTGGTAATTACTTCACTCATCTGTTATTCAAACAGTGCCTTCTTTTTAAATAAGGTCTGCCTTGCAATCGTAATTTTTGCTCCCTACACACTCAGCAGGGAATTTCAGTTGAAGCTCATTTTGCTTGGCATAATTCATTCATTTGTGATGCCCTACAACGTCATCAGATGATTGAGTCAAGCACACTATTTAGTTATAAATAGAATTATATGAGCATTTAAATAATGCAAATGCCAATATTTTCATACAGTATCTATAATATATCAGTGTGTTTATATAAATGTATACATTATTATGTATTTCAACTCATAAAAATGTTATCATTCTTTTTCTTTTTTTTGTATTATAGTAGTATGCAATTGTTGAATCCCACTGTTCACTTCCTGTGAAATGATACACCTATGCACACTTAATCCTTATCTTTTATGATTTAAAATTCAATTATATTAGCCAAATATTGGCTTTGGAAGTGCTCTATAAGGGGATTAGAACGTACCTTAAGCACACAAAATGTGGACATGAAACAGAGTCTGTGACACTCAACCATGTGACAAATTGACTCCTGAAAGCACAACGGCAAAGTACATTTTTTAGATCTGACCCATCATAATGAAAAAAATGACTTTGCTTGTAGTTTCCTGTTCTCTTCCTCTTTTGAAATTTGGAGAGCTCCCTTAGCCTCGCTGGTCATCATGTATCCAATACAGTAACAAAAATGACTTCATTGCCTTGTGTCATGTGGACTGAACAAGAGAAAGTATGAACCTTTAGGGTTGTTTCTCTTTTTTCAGCACCATGCGGTGGGCAGTACACTGGATCAGAAGGAGTGGTATTATCCCCGAATTACCCTCTCAACTACACAACAGGCCAGACCTGCTCATACTACATCACAGTGTCTGGAGAATTTGGTAAGTAAATAAAAGTTATTTTCAAAGGTCACAGTTCAGTTTATAGAGTTATTGGAGTAGGATTTACTTTAAGAGCTAAAAAACCCCCGACAGTATCAAAAAGATAAAAAGTTCACTATTTTTAAAATGTAAAGCCTTTCAAAATACTGTAATTGTAATACTCATAATTGCATACATACTTATAATGTGTTCAGTAAAAATATCTGAACATAAGCCAATAAAACTGCCAAATAATCATGTAACTTTTTTTTTGTTCAATGCCTCAATTGTAAATGTATTGACAGTCAATTAACAGATAAACAAAGGTAAGGATGTACCAACACATTTTCTGTCCTCATTTTTTTCTCTGCAAAAGAACATTAGGGTTAGATTAGGTTATATTGTCATATCACATATAGTACTGGGATGTTAATTAGTAGGTCGTATAGCCAGTATAAAGTCTATTGCCTTGAAAAATCCACTTCATTCAGGTGGAGAATCCTCAGCCTGTAGATATAAACTGATGTAAATGTCTTCCTGCCAAAGCAATGCGCACAGAGTGTAAATCAATAATTAATTGCATTGAATTAATAATAAAGCAAAAAGCATAAACTCAAAGGAAATTCACAAAGTTCTCACATTTACATTAAATGTCTCCCTGTATTAATATGATGAAGTATAGTTATGTTTTCAAAACAGATGTAATTAGCTAACACCTAAAGTCTTGGTTGATGCAGTAGCTAAGCTAATTGATTAGTTAGCATCTAAACTCAACTCAGTCAGCTATATTAGTAGTCTTACTCAATAAGATGTTTACTTGGTTATTCATAAAACAGAACAACATTAGCAAATGCTATCTAAAATTCGGGTAACAGGAGAAAACATGAACATTATCTATAACTTGTAATAGCGTGCACCACAACTTCAGAATGTTAAATAAGCCTGAAATGAGTTATGGCTTAATAATTAATTATTGCACCACTTACCATAGTCCTATCTCCATCCTGAAATATCCTAAATATGTGTAAATTAAGAAAGAAAGAAAAAGAAAATATACTATGAAAGTATGTACTGTCTAATGTTCATGGTAATGCTTTGTTTTGCGGTTACACCTAAAAGTTGCTCATTAGCATGCATATTACTAGAATATTAGCCATTTTTTAGTGCTAATTAGGCACATATTTATGTCTTATTCTACATTATCTTATTCTACATCCCTAATCCTACCCAGTACTTAAACTTAACTACTTAACTTACCTTACTAAATAATAATAAGCAGCAAATTAAGAATTTATTGAGGGAAAAGTCATGGTTAATAACTAACAATTTATATCGTTCCATTATATTCAGAAATAATGTTTAATACGGGTTTTTATTTTTTGACCATACTTCGTATCCACAACTGCACAAAACCAGAGTTTACTAAATCCATTGCAAATCCTTGCAGTTCATGCATAGCAAATAGGAGTGTAAGTAAAGCTTTAACATTTGAAGTTTGTTGAAGTGTTTGTGAGCCAAAAGACATCCAGTCAAACTGTTATTTACAGAACCACTAGCAGCGACCCTTCAGTTTTTCTGTACTGTTTGAGTATGAAGCAAGGGCCGACAACTCATTACAGAGGAGATAATAAAGTCATCGCAGTGGCCCGGGTGACCCCTTTCCACCCCTCTCTGCTTAGCTGGCTCTAATACCAGCACCTGACATGCACAGCATGCCTCCGTGATTTTCCTGGTCTCTAATGCCCTACTGCGTGAACCATGTGTCCTTTCTGGCAAGCCAATTCGTTTAATCACAGCTTCATCACTGGTCTCAGGTCAGAGGGAATGGACACCAGACAGGACCAAACATAAACATAATGCATACATTACAGACAGAGCTTCATGATTTTAAGTATTAAGAGTACAATGATGTCTGAATCAAGCATAAAGTGCCTATGGTAAATCAGCATCTTGTGTGTTTGATTTGTAAGTCATTTGGTTTCTTTCATTAAAAAGAATCAGTTCAGTCATTTGTTTGTGAATCACAAGCAAAGAACCAACTCACAATTTGCAACTTAATTCCCACATAGGTCATTGTTTTTAGAACAGAGCTGCTGCAAAAATAAAAATGGTGTTCTGTATGGATTTGTATGGGTTTACAGTATGCGTGTTTTATTCGCAATTTCACGGCACGATTTCAGTAGTCAAAACCTTCTATTATGATGAATGGAATATTGCCATTTTGATGTAACTATACATACTTCTGTGCAGACTGCATATTATGGACACTTATAAAACCATTGACCTGAATCATGTTTGTCGATGGGAAATTGATGTGACTTCATTCATTGTACATCTTTTGTTAGCGTCTCTTCTCAGCAGTGGTGATAGTAACACGCTCTGTGCGTTTCATTTTGTTTCCTCAGTGGTGTTTGGGCAATTTGCCTATTTCCAGACAGCCATGAACGACTCCGTTGAGCTATTTGATGGGCCCAATCAGAATTCTAGGCTGCTAAGCTCCCTGGCTGGGTCTCATTCCGGTAAGTAATAGCTTTACATTCGCCCCAGTTTTGTTGCTTTGAGTTTGCTTTGAAATGCACAGAACCCTTTGAAAGAACCGAACAGGCATACATGGCTTTTTAAATCTGCGAAAAGACAATTGTGCAGACAATTGAGCAGTGAATGATGTCTCAAGTGAGGTTTAATGGCTCCTTTCAGAGGGTGAAATTCAGAAGGAGTGTCATTTTTGGCAAGCATTTGCTAATAGTTTTGTATTTGTTTTTTATTGTTTGAAATTTCTATTATTTACACAGTGAGAATGCGCTTACTCAGCCTCAGGCAAATGAAGTCTTCTTTTGCAGATAATATGTTCAAAAAAGAAAATGCATATTTGGACATGTACATCACCCTGAAAGAATAAATAAAACTAGTTTAATGTCTCATGTGGCTTTGGGATCATGTACAGTATATGCTAGTTAGCAGTCTTGGTCCCACTTTATATTACAGTAGGTGGCCTTAACTACTATGTATTTACATTTCAATTAATAATTTGGTATAATTCACTTATTGTGTACATGTATTTACATTGTGTTTATATTGTAAAATACCTATATGTAATTACATCTTTAATAATTTAATAATTTCTATACTTACATTTATAATTACACGACCCATCCTTAAACATACCCACACCACCAAATCTGTCCCTAACCTTACCTGATCCCACCTCAGTAGCAGCAAAAGTGTTTTACAATACAGTATGACCACAATAAGTACATTGTACTTAACTGATGTACATAGTAGTTAAGGCTACCTAATATAAAGTGTGACCGCAGTCTTTTTTCTAAACCCAAATTCTTAAAATGTTTTATGAAATAAATTATATTATACTCACTGAAAAGTCAAAATGCCATTGCATTACACAATACAATGCAAATGCAAATGGCATAGAGCAATGACTTTTAATCAGTTCGGGTTTTTTGGTGTTCATAGAGATGCTGTGATAACTTTGCGTGAAGAAGCTATCTTTCTTTAAATTGAATGCTGCTTGGTTAGATTTTTTTTTACTTCTTTTATCTATTCATTGACATTCATTCGTTTTAAATGTGCGATATTTGTTGGATAAATCTTACAGTAAATATTAAATCAATGTTGTCATTTCCATCCTTTGGTTCCAGACTTAATTCCTTCTAAAAAGAAAATGTTATCCTTGCAGCTTCTTGCTGAATTATTGTCGGTATTATTGAATGAAAGGTAATAAAATGGCAAGAAAACAAAAATCACTGCTAATTCCACAGTCTTCGCAGGATTGATGGTGGCCATTGGACACAAACTGTTTGTATGGCATTTTTATACTGTATATCTTCATGGTCTGCTGTGCAACACTATATTCCCATGGGAAGCGCTGTAAATTCATATCATTTCTATCTCAGCTTTGTGAGCAGTGGGCCAGAAATCCTGACAGGCCACTCAATTCATAGTTAGAGTGTTTAACCCTCCAGGCTCAACTGTAGTGTTTCAGCCACCATCTATATCAGCACTATGTTTCTTCCTTTGGATACAACTTTGTAAAAGTACACTTTGATTTCGGATCTGAACGCTCAAAGTTTAGCTGAAGGGTAAGTCTTCCTTTTGGTTGAGGATTTTATTTTATTTTTTTAATTTACCCACTGCATGTCTGAACACGCCGCAGACAGCTTGAGAATTTCTTTGGGTATCCATCAGTTTTAGGCCCATTGTTGCTGACCTGCTCTCTCCACCCTTGCCCCGGAGGCTGATCCGAGTTATTAAGCCATCCGTCATGTATGCTACCTTAAGACTACAGTTGGTTGCGGCGCATTTGCCTCCACAAGCAACTCTCAGAGACTTTAACATCTGCCATATTGTGTTTTTTCAGGAGAAACATTGCCCTTGGCCACCTCAAACCAAATCATGCTGAGATTCAGCGCAAAAAGTGGCCCGTCCGCCAAAGGTTTCCATTTTGTTTACCAAGGTAAGCGAGCACTCAACTTTCAGTCAATAACAGGTCATTGTGCAGATCCGAAGCTTTGTTTTTAATCTTCAAATCTGAAACATTCAGTTAGGCTTTGGTGTGTTTGCGTTGTGTATATATTGGCACAGTGTATAGGGTGAAATCACGCCTCTGAAGTGCAGGGGCGGCCTGCTGATCAGTATGCCTGAGCCCGCTTACTGTGGGAAATAGCCTTTATATTTCACACAGAGAAGTTAACAGCCGCAATCACAATGTCATAACCAATACACAATAGAGTCAAATGAGGAAGGGGCTTGAATTTGATATAATTTGTAATGCATTTAGCTCTGAGTAGAGCCGAATGGGAGAATGATTTCTGTGCTATTCTCATGACTATTTTCAGAGTTGCTTTACAGTTTTTTTATTCCTTTTTTTGCCACTTTAGTTTGATTTTAGAGCTATTTAATATTTCAGTGCTATAGGTAGTTGTTAAGTTTAGGTGTGGGGTTGGATTAAGGAATCTAAAATAAGGTCATGCAGAATAAAGCTGTAATATGAATTACAGTCAGAATTTATTTTAATTCTTGCAATTAGCAAACAATTAACTGTGACTTTTGCTTCAATAAATTCCTAATTTGCTGCTTATTGTTATTTAGTAGGCCAGTAGTTTTTGTGAAGAATATGGTTTAAAAGTACTAATAAACAACAAATATGTTAATAATAGGCATGCTAATAAGCCACTAGTTAATAGTGAGAATTGGTCCCTGTACTAAAGTGTTAAAAATAAGGCTTTATAAGTACTAAAATACAGCCTTTATGCTAGTTATGTGCATGCTAATAAGAAGCTAGTTTATACTGAGAATTGATCCTTTAACATGAATGGTAACACTTTAGAATAGTGAGCACTTATTCACTATTAACTACAACTTTTCCTTCAATAAATTCCTAATTTGCTGCTTATTAATATTTAGTAAGGCAGTTGTCAAGTTTAGGTATCGGGTAGGATTAGGAATGTAAAAATAAGTCATGTAGAATAACGCATTAATATGTGCTTAATTGCTACTAATAAGTGCCTAACATTCTAGTAATATACATACTAATAAGCAACTAGAAACCCTCCATGTGTTATCACATGAACTAGCAATAAAAAATTATCTAAAGCTCTTCAACAGTTTCTACTACACTATTAAAATAAAAAGTACTTTCTATTAATATTATTTAATGAGATGACATGGAACAACAATGAACAGCTGTGTTTTAGTAACTAACATTAACAAAGATAAATAAATACAATTACAAATGTATTAGTCATTGTTAGTTACTAACATTAATTGGGTATAATATGTTTGGGGGTGACACTGAAGTAAATTATTTTTAGGTGAACTGTTCTTTTAAATGACCCCTGTCGTGTCAAACTCCCCAGACAGTAGCAGTGTGGGTCAGGACATGCAAGGCATTTTCTCTCGTTTTAAAAGATGTCATAAATTACTGTATAAATGACTCTTTTTAGCTTCCTCTATCAACTGCCTTATAAAAAGATACAGTAGGAATCTTTCATGGCCGCATCAGTGTATACACACACACACAGCGAAGACCGCGGCAAGCCTGCTATGTCTCTTTATGTCTCTCCTCGCCATTTTATTGTATACAGCAATGGGTGCAGAGAGAACAGCGGGTGTATGAGAAATGTTCTCTGACAGTTAGGACAGTTCATTTGGCTCATGGAGGCATCCAGGTGATGGTGGATGGTCCCACCAGCCTCTTCCTATATATCCACAGCCGTCAGATGAAAGTTAAGGCGCAAACAGGAAAAAAAAAGAACCAAGTTGCTACAATGTTTGCAAGCAAAAACAGCAAAACCAGCAAAGTTCTCTGTTCTAGGGTCATGAATAATCAAATGATGCTCATACAAATGTGCTAGATAAATATATATATATATATATATGTGTGTGGGTTTTCTATAAAAAGAGTGCTAAAGTAGTTACAGTGTACACCACTGCACAAGTAGGTTGCAAATGTGGAATGTTATTTTTTTTTTAAGAGCTGCATAGGTGCCATTTTAAAGACAAAACTGTTGCTTTTGATTCACAAAAAAAATGAAAAGTTCAGTAAAAAAAAGTCTGTTTTTACGTTATCAAAAGTAGAAATGGACATTATTTTAGCAACATGGTAATGGAAAAATTTCATTTGATTATTATTATCGAGACTTCTGTGACTTGTTTTAGGAGCATGAATTATTATTATTTTTTATTTTTTTATGTATCTTTTGATCACACTTTAGTTGGTGGTCCAATTATCATTACCCAACTATTAATTATGAATTTTGCCTCAGTTAACTCCTAATTTAGTCAGTAATATAGTTGTTACATTTATTTATGGGGTATTAAGAGATCTTAAATATAGTCATGCAGAATAAGGCATTAATATCAATATGTCAATCAATAGTCAATATGCTAGTAATATGCATGCTAATAAGCAACTAGTTAACAGTGAGATTTGGTGCCCAAACTAAAGTGTTACCTCTCTTGGTAACACTTTA
Source organism: Enteromius argenteus (assembly GCA_032357425.1). Lineage (NCBI taxonomy): Eukaryota > Metazoa > Chordata > Actinopteri > Cypriniformes > Cyprinidae > Enteromius > Enteromius argenteus. The sequence goes on along the minus strand of JAUCMR010000028.1, from coordinate 20,448,985 downwards.
TTTTAAGGTGTCTTAACTAGTTGCTTTTTAGCATGCATACTATTAGAATATTAGTCATTTATTAGTAGTAATTAAGCACATATTAATGCCTTATTCTACATAATCTTAATCTACATCCTTAATCCTACCCAGTATCTAAACTTAAAAACTAGTTTACAATTAATAAGCAGCAAATTAGGAATTTTTTGAGGGAAAAGTCATAGTTAATAGTGAATACATGTGCCCTATTCTAAAGTGTGACCGTAGTAATCTTATATGTAGTAAATAAGTAGTAAGTGTGGCCACTGGCATACACTGAGCGATTTTCTTCTGATTTTAAGCCAAATTCTGACTTGTGCGAGTCCGGCTGAATCTCAGTTCTTTTGTGCATCGTTAGTCGTGCAGTGTTTGTGCAGTGTACAGAGGGAAACAAGAAGTGATTAGCCTCTCCCAATGAATTTCTGAGATATTTCAGCAAGAGATGAAACAAAAAGACAGAGATCTTTAGATAATATAATGTTATTATCACGGGAAATGTGAATCATTGTCCATTATTTTGCAGTAAGTAATAAAGACAAAATTGTTGCAAAATTAAAAATACTGTAGTAAACCATGAAGCCAGTGCACACACAAACAATTTGCAAACTGCATGAGCCTAATGCCAGAGAAATTTTCAAATCCAGTCAACTTATTAAACTACAAAGTGAAAGTAAAAACAGACCGAGCTTTTGGCGTCTGTCACTGCATTAACGACACATGTTCTCTCATATTTTTGTGTACATTTACTATATGTACAAGTTTTAATAACATGCTTATTCTGACTTGTACAAATTAAAATATATAAAAGAGTAAGGGAGCATATACAAATTTTCTGTGTTTTAAATTAGTAAAAAAGTCTTACTTACAAATAGGCAAAACCTAGGATAGCATTTGAGGTGAAAGTAATTAGTCTATTTATTTCATAAACAGATGTTTTTATTTTTGTTTAATTTTTTTTGTAAGTATGCCTGACAAAACTATTATACTGAATGACATTTTAGTGGGTGACAAACAAAAAACTAAATTGCAATTCAGTTTATACACCTTATCCAGCTGCACCTTAGTTTGATTTAACCCACCAGTAGACAGCTTAAATACATGTAATATATTTATTTATTACCTTTATTACACAGACATAAGCTATTTAAAATAATGTGCGTCAAGATCATACTTAATTGCACAAGTACAAGTGTTACAGACTTGGACTGTTACATATGTGTAACAGTAGCTGCCTATTACATCAACATAATTACAAACTGTAATTACAGCTTCATAAATTAGTTACACAGTATGTAAATTTTATTTAATGTAAGTACAACAGCTACTACTAAGTACTTAATTAGGTAGTTACGCTGTGTTATGACACCTTAAAATAAAGTGTTACCAACTAATGTTAACAAATGGAACCTTGTAAAATGTTATCATTATTTTTGTGGATAGCATGTTAGAAATTTTCTTCAGGGTTCTTTGCTGAAGAGAAAGTTCAAAAGAACAGCTTTTGTTTGATTTGCTTTGTAACAATGTAAAGGCAGCTCACTGGGTTTTGAAACACAGCCGGTGTGTTTCCAAGCCTCCATCTGCCCCATTTTGATTAGAGATCTGTTTCCTGTCCACTAGCTGTTCCACGCACCAGTGATACACAGTGCAGCTCCATCCCAGAGCCCAGATACGGCAGGCGGATCGGCTCAGAATTCTCAGCTGGCTCCATTGTTCGTTTTGAGTGCAACCCTGGATACCTTCTCCAGGGATCCAAAGCCATCAAGTGTCACGCGGTCCCTAACGCTCTGGCACAGTGGAATGACACCATCCCGAATTGTATAGGTAAGCTAGCGTGGATTTATCCAAGAAAAATGCACACTAGTCATGTTTTATTCAGGACTAAACAGTTCAGTGTGACTGAGCGTTAGAAATAGAGCAACACAGACAGTACAAATTCCATTTGACTTCTATATGCTTGCTAACAGGGATCATCATTCAAATGCTGATTTATAGCCCTACATTTCTCGAGTCCTTAGAGAATGTAAATGTGTGAGTTTTCCGTGGTCTCTACTAACCTTGAGGTAACTAATAAGGGTTAAGAATCCTGCTGGAAGACAAAATGGTGATGGCCTCTATGAGGATTTAAAATGTCAGGCCTCTAGTTAATATTTCCTTCTATACTGCCATCCTCAAGGGTCTGAGAAGCTGAATCCAAGGGCCTCTGGGCCACAGCCTTCAGTTCAAAGCCGTAACCTCCAGGCTTTAATACTGAGCATTTAGCTGTCGCCATATTCTATAGTGCTGTCACGATTTTATCATTCCCAAGGCATGTCCTCATTTCACTCTGCTTTCAAATCTAAGTTCCCTTTTTTACATAGGAATTACAAACTGAAAGGTGGATATCTATTACATATTAATAGAAATTAATATATTTAGCTTTTTTAATCGTAACATAAAAGTTGTTTCTCATTCATCTCTTTGTAGGATATTAATTAGTATTAATTAATACATTTCTTTCATCCATGAATTAAAGACAACATGAAACACCATTTGGAACCAATTTTCTCTAAACAAGGAGGTCAGTCCTTAATACCAGAATGGAGAGAGCTGAAGCCAAAAATGTAATGTAAGTAATTGCTCTGGTGCTGAAGAAAAAAAAAATCTTCATGCTTTAAAGAAACCTCCACAAAAATGAGATGCTGGAAAACATCTACGTTAATAAAATGAAATAATTGCAATTTTTGTAAAAAAGGGATTAACTGACAAGATATACTATACAACATACCAGACCACATAAAATAGTAATCTGCTATATTAATTTCATTCAGAGTGAAATAAGATATTCAATGAGAAAAAACACATAACATAATGTGTCAGGTAGTTAGAGAAGAGTGGTTAAAAACAGGAATTAATGTCGTCTGAAAAGGAATCACTCCAGAAATGTGCATTAAAAGGTCAGTTTTGATTTCACAGAGCTTCAGCAAATCCCATTTTGTGGTTCCTTCACTGATCTATAATAGAGAACTGGATTGCTCATGACATCATAGAAGTGAAGCCGCCGCACCGCCATATTGGTATTCCTCACTATTCCTATACATTCCATTGAATTAATAGAAAATCGTATGAATTCAATGAGAAAACATCACCTAACAAGTCAGCGTTTTCAAATCCGAAGTATCCCTTTACATTCTTCTAA
>JAUCMR010000028.1:20432610-20445770 GCA_032357425.1 Enteromius argenteus | reverse complement strand
AAAAACTCTTTCACAACATCCAGCCAAGAGAAAAACACTCTCCAGGAGGCAGACGTGTCTCTGTCAAAGTCTACAATCAAGAGCAGACTTCAGTAGAGTAAATAATGTATAGAGACTTCACCACGAGCTAAAGGCCAGATTAGATTAGACCTGTTCAGACCACTTCTGGAAAAGCATTTTTTGAATGGCTGAAATTAAGATCAACCTGTACCAGAAAGACAGGAAGAAAAAAGTATGGAGAAGGCTTAAAATAGCTCTCACGATCCAAAGAATACAACATCATCTGTGAAACATAATGAAGCAGTGTGATGGCATGAGCATGTCTTCCAGTGACACTGTGTTACTGGTGTTTAGTGAAGATGTGACAAAAGACAGAAGCAGCCGGAAGAATTCTTAAGTGTGTAGGGATATACTCTCTACCCAGTCAAATACAGCAAAAGTTGATTGAAAAGTTGATTGAATGTTTTATTGTACAAATGGACAAATAGAGCAAAAGCAACCCAGGAGTTTTTGAAAGTAAAATAGTGATTTATTCCTCAATGCCCAAGTCAATATCCTGATCTCATTTCGACTGAGATGCATTTTACTCACTGAACACAAAACTAAAGGCAGAAAGACCCACAAACAAACAACAACTGATGTCAGCTGCAGTAAAGGCCTGGTAAAGCATCTCAGAGTTATGACCTGTATTGCCTTTATTTGTTCAATTACACTGAGCCCCTGAAAATAAGGAACTGTGTATAAAATATTTTATATACTAAAAAAAACATGGATACCTATGTGTGTGTATGTGTATGTAATAACATGCACATATGAATTGTTCAAAGTAAGGCCAGGAACAAAAAAGGTCAACGGTCAACTTTGATTGTTTACCTCTTGAATAATTTGTTCAGCTTCTACAGCTATAAGGCTTTACAAAGGCAGTGACATTATATTGTTTCTTGGGAAATATAACGTGTTCCCAGAAAGACACTTCTCATGCAGGAAATGTATGTTTTAGCATGGTGATGATGGCTTTGCTTCATGTTACCTCAGGCATAATCGCATCTTGTGTCAAAAGAGTCTTCGGCCTTTCTCACAATACTCAGTTCAGACACTTGTGCTGTTCCATCCTCAGCATGAGCTCATTTTGCCTCTGTTTTGCTCCACAGTCCCATGCAGCGGGAATCTGACAGAAAGGAGAGGTACCATCCTCTCCCCCGGGTTCCCGGAGCCTTATGGGAACAGCCTGAACTGTGTGTGGAAAATCATTGTTACAGAAGGAGCTGGCATCCAGGCAAGTACAAAAGAGCCACGTGTGAACTCATCAAATGCAGTAAAGCTACACCTGCTGAAGTGATAAGATGGAAAAGATTCCTTTGCATGCAGCAAGGGAGTGAATTACACAGGTTAAATTTAGCATTGTATAATGTGCTTTTTGCTGTTCAAAGTGCTGTTTGTTTTATGTAAAAGATCCAAAATAGATGCCAAATGTAGAGCATGCCCATAAATGAAAGTCAACATAAATCAGAAAAAAATTGATTGTGGCATTGTATGCATTGTTGTTCCCCAGGCTCATTGGTAATACGTGCCTCTACCTACATTTCTGCAAAAAACAAACACGCATAGTTTTACATGCTGTACAAATCACTCCAGTTTCCAGCTGAAATTAACACTAGAGGCAGTGAAACTCTGACAACTTTTATTCTTTTTCACACAAAGTACGTATGATTTACAGAATCAGAGTTTAGTAAACATTTAGAAAGTTAAAAATAACAAATTTTACTGTTAATCCTGCATTGCTGTACCAAACAGGTGCAGATCGAAACAGTATGATGTCAGAATGCTAGATGATTAACAACAGACACCCAATGCCAAACCTAATATTAATATGCTTCGTATAGTCATAGAAACTTCCATTTCAGCATTTCAAGTGTTGCTCTGAACTACTGGTACTATATCATACTATACTAGATCATTCAATCAAAAAAAAAAGCTTTAACATAACATTTACACATAACATTAACATACCATGAGTATACACTGACAACATTTTAATATCAACACCTATTCACCTCAGATATAATTTACATATTGATGTGTTTAAGGTACAGTAGCACAAAGGTTAGGTTATGATTAGGGTGGAGAATTGTTGCATAAAACAAAACGACTCTTTTTGATAAAAGAAACCATGGCTATGATTATAAGCAGTGCATCAAAAATGTGGCCATTACATGAGTTTTGAATGAATTAATTTTAATTGTGAAGAAGTTTGCCATTTCATAATGTGTATCTCTGTTTTCTTGGCAGATCCAAGTCATGAGCTTTGCCACCGAGCATAACTGGGACTCGTTAGAAATCTATGACGGTGGCGATATGACAGCTCCAAAGCTCGGGAGCTTTTCAGGTTCGTATTGTCTTTATTAATCCCGTTTTAATTGCTTATTTCAATAATAGTCTGTTGGAGTGATTCGGCATCTGATTTACAGAAGTTCTCCTAAAGCTCATTTGCATATCATGTAGTTCTTTATAGCTCATTACAGTTTCATATTGCAATAAAACTGAGAGCCAATCCCCACCACTGGTTTTATGCCCCTGGATTCTTGGAAGTGCTGAAATTAGCTCCAGTCCTGGAAGGCTGTCCATGTGCCATCCCTTACATAACAGATGAATGCCCTCGTTTTACATTTGGTTGATTAACAGTATCAATTCTTACAGCCTTTTGGGTTCCAGTTGGAAAACCACCAGCCACATTTATTTCATCCCAATTCATTATCACAATGTCTTGGACCAAAGAGCTGAATGTTTCAAATTGAAAGATTAAATGTTGTGAGTATTGTGAATGCCATCATTGCCGCTTGTGCTTTCATTTGTAGTTTAGCTTGCTCTTACTATACAGAAAAATCTTTGTTTGTCTTTGTTTTATTCATTCCAATACTTTTGGAAAGATGATATCTCTAATATTATATTTATTTAATATAACTGAGAGGTTATGTGAAAATGCTTATGTAAAAATATGTAAAATATGTAAAAATCACCAGCAAAAAAAGGATGGTTAAAAATAGTGGGAAAAAAATAACTTTTTACCAGTTACATGACCTAAAACATCCATATAAATATTAAGTTAAAACATCTTGATTAAAAAAAAAAGGCACATTATGCACCAACTACCCAAACAGTTTTAACAACTGTTAATTAAAATATACAGAGTGTATAATGAGAATCAAAAACAGACTAGATCAAGCTATTCAAAAAAGAAAAAGAAATAAATATATTACATAAAAAAGTCACACAGCAGGATTAGGAAGAGGGGGCAAGATCTTCCTTTGAGAAAGGAGGCTTAACCTTTTTGGGGACTCTCCCAGTAGACTGAATCGTGGCCAGGCCTCTAGCTATACTTTCAATACGGCTGTAATGAACTCCGCCTCTGTGCCACACTAGCATGCTGGTGAAAGGTCACCCAGCCAGGGAGCTCCATCTGCTCTAAGGCATGTGTTCAATGGCACTTCACACTGTCTAGCACTCCTCACCTTCCCCAAGCCATATTCTCAAAATCAGAGAAGCTCTTAAAATGCTAAACCATCTTCACCCAGTCTCCCGAGACACCTGATGCCAGTCTATGATTGAATTTGATGATAAAACGGTAATTTCCCCTCATTTAGATCTCAATGGTCTAAATTATAGAAGCCTGAAGTCATTTGTGAGCATTGGTAAGACATGGCAGGGAATCAGGAGCCAGTGTCATTAGGCATGGTGTTTGGCTGCCCATTAAAATGCACTCTTCGCTCTCCTGTCGCCTGCGTGTTCGCCTTTTATATCCCCCGCACACTCGCCCATCACAATCGGTCGTTTCATTCTTCCTCTAGTCACAAATCCATTAGGATAATACCCTTAATTAAACTGTCAGATATGTTTTGTGTTTCTGTCTCCCCACACTTTTCATCATTCGGGATTAATTGCGGCTCAACAAATACCAATTTAATTACAACTGCATGCATTTTTTGTGTGTCTTTGAAAGATATCGCTGTCATTATTTACCTAATTCTGACTGCACGTTATGATTCTGAAGATGAAAAATGCTCAAGATCAGACTAAAATCACTATTTTTGCTAAATAGATTTTTTATTTTACAAAAATGATGGTGCATCTCTTCCCGGCACCTTCCGGCCTCTTTAGCAGAGTCATATACTTATCATATATGCAAATATATACATATATAAACAGATTTATTTATAAATTTTTTGGAGGAAGTCTCTTATGCTCGCCAAGGTGGCATTCGTTTAACTGAATAAACTTAATAATAAGAGCTTTTATTAATAATTAGTCCACCAATAATAGTTAAAAAATATATTGGCATCAAATCAGCATATTTAAATGGTTTTCGAAGGATCATGGGACACTAGAGACTGCAAATGTAATAGAAAATTGTTATTTTAAATTGTAATAATATCACACAATATTGCTGCATTCACTGTATTTTTGATCAAATAAATGTAGCCTTAGTAAGCATAAGAAACATTAAAAATATATATTAATTTAATCCAGACACTTGAGTGTGTGTATATATATATAATCGGACATAATTATTGCTATATGTAATATGATTGTAGTTGATAATTCTTTTATAATATCCCAAGCATGTCTCCCACAGCTTTAGTTGCATACTGAAAATGAATGGACATGTGGTTGGACTCCAGTTCAAACGCTGCCTGTGAATCTCGCTTTTACCCCACACATTTTTGAGTCTGCCTTCTGCTTGCAATTTTTTTTTCTTCTTTTTTTCCCATCTGTGCGGGAGCAACTTCAGTGCTCAGCTTAGAAGGAAAATGGGTCTGTAGTGGTCCAATCCAATCGTGTGCATGTATTTCACAAAGAATCCTTCTTCTCAAATCCCCCTAATCTGTGAGGATGCATCACTCCTTGTCCTATTTGGCATCCGATGTGATTCAATACTGTAAGTGTAACATATTCTGTCTGGCAAAGTCCATTTAAGCTCACCCGAGTCTCGTCTGAGCGTTTTAAGATCCGCTCTAGATTGCCTTGTCCCTAATAGAGATGATAGACTGCTGAATAGCTGGACACTGGATGAGCTCTGTGGAGCTGTCAAACTTCATCCAAAAATTATTAGTCAAATCATTGAAGCGCAAAGGAGCATTTTTCAGGCTTCGGTCATCAGTCTAATGTACTTGGATCGACTGGAGTATTAGCAGTCTGAACAGCAGGATGTTTTAAATGCAAAAGATGCTGGGAACCATTTCCTGGCAACTTGCATGACACCATTTTGGGCATTTGTGTGCAGATATAAACAAGCCATGTATGAATAAATGCTACAGATGTGAGTTTGAAAGAAATCTTTCTTCTCAAACTAAACAGTTCTCTAAGCGCATGCCATGGCTATGTGGGTGTATTTAAGCATTCATCCCGAGTTGCTTTGCGGCAGCGTACTAAGGCACTGAATACTATAAACATTATTTGTTGATTCTTTTTACAATCTTGTTTACTCCAACCTTATTTACTTTTACACAGTATTTGAATTGTACCTTCATTCCCACAGGGAGATAAAAAGAATATGGGTAAAAGCAAATAAGCTCAAAGAAGAAAAGAAGCTGGGAAGAATGCAGGAACTGGAAATGTTCTTTTTTGTGACAGAGCGTATGTGTTACCGTAGTGTTGTGAGATACAGTTGTCCATTTTATCAACATTATGAATCACATTCTTCAGATGCATTGATTTGTGCATGCAGCCTGTAATGTTGCCCTAAGTGAGACGGTAACATTTTGCAATAAGGTTTCTTTGTTAACATTAGTTTAATATATTAATTAACATGAACTAGCAATGAATAATAAATAAAATACTTCCTATAATATTATTGTTAATTTCAACAAATTTCTACTACATTACTACAAATAATAATAATAACAATAGTAAAGAAATCATTGTAATAATAATAAAAACAACATTTGTATTTTATTAATTAACAGGTCACACTTCATATTAGGTGGCCTTAACTATTATGTACTTACTTAAAAAAATAAGTAAAATGTACTTAACAAAGATTTTTAAGCAAAGTAGCAAATGTATTGCTCTTTGCTAGGTTATGTGCTAATGGGGGCCTTTTTGTAAAATGCTGCCATTTTTTTAGCCTAAAGGCCTGTTATTATGTGAAATGAATTTGTCGCAAACATTAATGCAATATCCACATTGTCTGTTTAGATCAATCAGTGTGGAAAAAATGGCAGATAGGCTGAATTAACTGGCTAAATCTACTTAGCCAGTACCATCCAGATGTTTGTACTGCACAACGTTTATCAAACAACACTAAACACAGGATCTGCTCAATATCCATCTTCACTGCAGATGGATTCTTTCCAAACCCCATGTATTTTTAAAATTTAACCTGGTGCAGTATTTTGCATCATACACTTGCACTGTTTTTGATGTGGTTTTATTTTATTTTTTCATCTGAGGGACGACTCAGTATTATTTGTGTGTGGTAATTGATATCAGGCCACATGTCAGTGGAGCACAACTTGTATTGAACCCAGAACATTTCTTTAGCACATGTCCGCCCACATTTACTTATCGGTGCCTGTTTAGTGTTCAGCAACTTGGCAGGAATGTCTTAATGATACAGCCTGTTGAATTCTGTATGTTGAGGTAGAAAATAGTTAATTAGAACTATTTTGGGCCAAATAATTATTTTTCAAAATTTTAATTGAAAAAAAATTGAATAATTGAAAAAAAAAAATAAATAAATACAAATATGACATTAAAAAAATGTCTCATATTAAAGTCAACATGAATTTAAAATTTCACATATCTGGTGTGAATATGAAATAATTAACTGTACTAGTCTACAGTAAATTTCCACCTAAATTTACAGGTTGTTTTATAATATATATTTATATGCATTTTTACAGAACCACAGCTGCCAGTTTTTTGTTTTGTTTTGATTTGTTTTGTTTTGAGGTTTTTGTTGTTGTTTTTACAATTTATCAATTCACTCCTTAATCTGCCCCTCCAATTCCCTCTATTCTCTATTCTGGTACATAATACCCATTTTTCACAATCCAACCAATTCCATGGATAAAATCAAGTCCCAGTCAACAGTTATTCTCTCCCGTTTCACTCGGAAATATGTCACATCATGGAAGCTCCGCTGCAGCACTGTTTCATGTTGACTTTAAGGATGTTATATAGAATTCATGACATTTTCTCTACTTATTAAAGATGTCACACTCTATATTAGTTCTGTCCATATATGTATAAGCAGAAGGAAAATCCTCTGCTTTGAATCCAGAGTGGCAGTAGCTGTTTTGCTTTTTAGTATGACGATAAGTGACTTTTCTCTCTGAGCTGTGATGAAAGTTCCCCCCTGAGAGCTCAGAAGGATAGCGACACACTTCAATGACTAGCGCCTGTCAAACATTTCCTTTTTGCCGCCCCTTTTTACTTGACTCGGTTTCATTTGGCTGATGTCCAAAACGGGCGAGTCTTTCACAGGAGCGATACGCCTGCCGTGATTAACAGCTGCTTACCTCCCTTTGCCCTTTTGTTCCTGCATGTGAGCACGCAGTCATCATTTGCCTACTGTGTGTGTGTGTGGCGCTGGAATGAGAACACTCTGTCCGTGTGTATGATAACTCCAGCCCTTTTTCTGCTCATGCCCCTTTCTGGTGTTATCTTCCAGGTACAACAGCTCCAGCCTTGTTGAACAGCACCTCCAACCAGCTTTACCTGCACTTCCATACAGATATCAGTGTCGTCGCGGCTGGATTTCACCTTGAGTACAAAAGTGAGTATAGAACATGTCACTGTGGTGCTTTCATTATCCTGAACCCTCTGCCCTTGGTAACAGTCCAGAGCAAGACCCTCAGCTACATTTCACCGGCAAACACACACACACACACACATGTCAGGGACACGAACAATCACATACACATGCGGCACACACACTGAGCTGTATTTTTTTCTCCTTTTGCCGCTCTGCTGCCAGGTAAAGGCAGAAGACGGTGCACCCCAGCTCTCGTTATTTGCTCGGCCGTGGCATCTGTGTTTGGTGATACCAGCACGAAGAAAATTGGAAAACAATGGGGATCCAGTTCAACCTTACATGGCTCATAAAAATCTTTAAAAAAGAAAAAAAAAGTTCTAAGTATATTTTTTGTTCAGTGTCATCTACAGTGGCCTACTAGGTAGCAAAAAGACTGAACATGAACTGAAATGAATGACATACCAAAAAAAGCATAAATAACTAATAAACATGGCAATAATGCAGCAAAATTGCTACAACATTAAAATTAAAGGAAAATAAATTCTAGTTCCAATTATTATCAAAGTCTAGTTGACAAATATGCAAAAACTAGATGTTCTGACATGATTAAAGTTTTTATTCCATTATTTTTCTTGTTAACCGAACAGCAGGAGTGAGGGTTTTAAACGTCAATAAAATGACATCTTAGACCTTTTCTGTTTTCAGATAATACTGAAGTATTAAATGGATTTTGCAGATGACGGTTATTACTTTTGTATGGGCAGCTGCCAATTATTACGTTTACAATTGAAAATTCAGAACTAAAATATAACTGAAAAAGTTAATCTATTATACATCTGTTTGAGTGGTAATTTTGCCATGGAATTTTGATTTAGTTTTAGTCATAGTTTTTGACTAAAATGGCATTTAGTTTTAGTCATATTTTAGTCATCTGAATTGTTTTTAGTTTTATTCTTAGACTAGGCTAGACTAGTCTTAATATCATAATTTTAGTAGACTAATTCTACAGTAAATTTAGTCAGCTAAAATCTTATGGGTTTAGTTAAAGTGTAATGCATTTATTAAGCATTTCTCTAAAATGTAATTTACGGTTTCATAATGGACACTTATTTAACTGTGGTGACACACAACATGCCATTATGTTAAAATTAAATATAACCACTTCTCATAAAGGACAAGAACATGTACAAATAAATTTACATGAATCTTTAGAACTAATAAGTACTAAGTGATTCAGTCAGGAGCAGTAAGTGATTTTACTTTTGTTGCTTGATTAACATCAGTGACTTGGACAATAGCAATTAAGCTGCTATCTCTTTAAAACCGAATACACACGGATGCAAAGGATGCAATGTACTGATACATGTTCCCTACTGTTGACCTTCACTTAATACATGATTGACTCTGTTTACGTGAATGCTCGTCAAAACGGACAATTTGAAATCATTTTATGTGTAATTCTCCATTCAGACTAACTCATGCTGTGTGAGATACACTCTCTGTGTGTGTGTGCTTCAGTGTCTGTGTCAGTGTCCCTCCCTAACATTTTTGTCTCGTTTTTATTACTTGACGAAAATGTTAATGGTCATAGTTTTTGTCATTTAAAATTAGTTTTAAAAAAGTCTCGTATTTCGTCTGTGAAAAAAATTTTGTTGACGAACATTATGACGAAAATTATTTGACAACGAAGTTGACAACTGTTATATATACTATATGAATGCTCACAAATGAATGCATTTTATTTATATTTCTCTTTTCAGAGCCAATCTTGCTGTGACTTAAAAATCAAAACCACACAAAATTGTCATTATTTTGACATGATCTGTTGAATTTATATATATTTTTATTTGAATTAAATCAAGAATCCAAAAAAAAAACACCTCTATATTATTTAGTTCAGTCACCTGAGGCTATCACTCAACATTTTTCACTTACCATTTGCTAAGAGGGAATCAATCAATCAAGAAGCCAATGAGATTTCTCAATGTGAATGTCCCCTCAGACTTGATCTGAATTAACCCCGAGTTCCAGTAGTGTTAATATTTTTCTACCAACTTTAAGTTTGAGCTTGTGTGTGTGTGTGTATTTGCAAGCCTCTCAGACTGTGACCTTTAGTGTGCTCAGACCAAGCCTCATATAAAACACCATACCAATTCACTTTCTGTCCCATTTGTCCATTTGCGAGGGCAGTGTTCTCAGTGGGACAGCCCAATTTATCCATTTTTCTTTCTCTCATCTGTGAAAGGGTTGGTGAGGGAGAGCTTCCTGCAGTAATGTTGCATGTAACAAGTCACATAGATAGGTAGATGGAAAATTTGATGATCTGAAAGCACTAGAAGTTACATTTGAACGTTTTGGTGCTATAAAAGATTTAAATAACAATATGTTGACTTTGTAAAAGCCAAACTAATTAAACGCCATCAAAAACAACATTAAGCACTGTAACCGCTCTGATACAGCCTCGTGAATCACTTATCTGCATCTCTCTGCTTAGTAAACACAGATAAGTGCGATGTGTAGTTCTGTGAGTTTGGGGCATTTTGACCCTGGGCTGAGTTTAGATAAGCTCCCCTCTTCTTTTTCTTTCTATGACTCTCTTTATCGCTCTTACCCTTCTTGTGCTCTGTCTTTTTTACTGTATGTGTTCTAACGGATTAATCAGGGGCATTTTCTCTGCGGAGGAAAAGCTGTCAAGCGCATCTTTCAAAAAACGGATGAGAAAATAACTGTACAGAAACGAGGCGAAAGAAATATGCATCAAACAATGTGTAAATGAGTCGTTTTAAGTAACACTGCCCAACAGCGACACCAGCAGATGTGAAATCATCTTTTTAGCCCTCAAGGTCATAATGTTCTCTGAAAGCATGTTGTGAAACGTGTTTGTTGGTGTAACAGCACAACAAAGTAAAGTGAGAAGCAGCAGGGCCTCCATTAAGATATAATTGTCTGGTGACTTTGTGAAGGTGATTATATTTAGTAATATCGGTGAATTTCATGTTTGAAGCTGATTGCATTGTTAACAACTCAGCCACTAAGACATTGTCATGAAAAAGACTGAAATTATGCGTAGACTTTAGAATAGGGAGCAATTATTAATATTAACTAGTTGTTTGTTAGCATGCCTATTATTAACATATTGGCTGCTTGTTGGTACTTATAAAGCACATATTCTGCACGACCATATATATTTTGATTTGACTGTATTATTGTCAAGGTTATGTACAGGTGCATCTAAAAAAAAATCTATTGTGAAAAAGTGAAACTTTCCTATATATTTTACATTCATTACATATAAAGTATGTAAAAGTATGCAATATATTTATATATTATATATATATATATATATTTTGATGATTAGATCATGGAGGTCAAGATTCAGTATCTCAAACTATTAGAATATTTATATTTTATTTTTATTAAATGACCGTGCTTACAATATAAATTCCAGGTGTCTTGTGTTCCCCTTCAGTCGAGTTCACTCCGACGTTACATATGGGGTCTCACTTGAGAAACCAATCGTCTTCGAGTCTTTTGGAAAAGGCCAATGAATATTGGCGTGCAATAATCACAGCCAGGTACACCTTATCACAGCGTGAGTATAAGAGGGCACAGCTGGATTGCACTTGCAGCCTTTTGCTTCGGAGCACTCGTCGATGCAGTGTATGCTGTTTGAGTCTGCTGGAGAAGAGAATCTACAGAAAGAGTTCCTGCTGAGTTCACGCTCTCTCGCCGCTGCAGCATCTATCTGGGCAGTCGACAGTGGGACTGGTAGCCTTTGTAAAGGCTCGAGCAAGCCAGTCTTTTGCTCGCCAGCGAGAGACCTCGCCCACTGAGTGCACACTGTGCCTCGAGAGGTCCTCCCTGGGCAACCGGGCGTCAAAAAGAGCAATTTCTCCATGGTTTCATAGCCATTCTCTGGGATGTCTATGCGACCGTGCGCTTCTGAGTGTGGAAGTTTCCTCACCACCTCAGACGAACACGAGTACTGTCTCACATGCTTGGGCTGGGAGCATGCTGAGGCTGCGTTCGTGGATGACTCATGCGTTCATTGCGGACGCATGACCATTGGTACACCGAGGTCCCACCTCTCGTTCGCGAGACGGCTCCCCTTGCGCCCTCCCCGTGGTACGTTGAGCCGTAAAGGTTTTACCTCTGCCACGGCGAGGCGCTTGGTGACCGTGCAGAATGTCTCGCGGGACGGAAACGCTCCGTGGGCTTCTGCCGTCACCCATAGTTCCGCCGTGGTGCTTCCAAAGGATTTCGCTCCCCCGAATGCCACCGGGCCCAGCGTATCCTTTGGTGCACCCGAGGAGGCTGAGATGTCTTCTGCTGCATCAGAGGGAGAGTCGGGCGGCTAAGCACTCACCGAGGCGGGGCAGGGGCCGTCCGCGGTCGCTGCTCCCTTCCAGGCGGACGCTGAGCTCTCGGTTATGCTCCTTCGAGCCGCCGAGGCGATCGGGTTGGAGGTGCCGCGTGCGCCTTCGACTTAGCCGTCTCGGCTGGATGATTGGTATCTGAGTTCTCGGGCCGCGGCCCCGTCGCGGTCCCCCTCGGTGCCTTTCTTCCCAGAGGTGCATGAGGAGCTGACCAGATCGTGGCGAGCCCCGTACTCGTCACGTCTGGCCACGTCTCTCCACCCTCGACGGAGGGGCAACTAGGGGGTACGATCCCCCAGGTCGAGCGCGCTGTGGCAGTACATCTCTGCTCGCGCAGCGCTGCCACCTGGCGTGGGCTGCCACGGCTCTCGTCCAAGGCATGTAAGACCTTGTCCGCTCTCGCGGGCCGGGCTTATTATGCTGTTGGACAGGCTGCCACCTCCTTGCATGCGATGGCCACACTGCAAGTGTACCAGGCCAAAGCACTTAAACATCTGCACGAGGGTGGATCTGATCAAGGGGTCATGCAGGAACTCCGTGCCGCGACCGGCTTCGCCCTACGGGCGACGAAGGTTACCGCACGTGCCCTTGGTCAGGTGACGTCCACGGTAGTGGATCAGGAGCGACACCTCTGGCTCAACCTTGCTGAGATGGCCGACGTTCACAAAGTCCGCTTTCTTGATGCGCCCATCTTGCAGGTTGGCCTCTTCGGCGACACTGTCGAGGACTTTGCCCAGAAGTTCTCGGCAGTCCAGCAGCAGGCTGAGGCCATCAGTCACGTACTGCCGCGCGTGGAGTATGCCAAGCTCCCAAGTACCCGCCTCAGCCTGCCCGTCGCCGAGGGCGTCCCCCCGCGGCACCCAAACCAGCAAGACCTGCTCCGTTCCCGGTCGAAGCATGCGATGCTAGACTGGCTGCACGATGTCGAGCTGGCCGCGGGGAGGGCCGGGAGTGTCATCGGTGCACTCAGCTGCCGTCGGCCTTCGGGTCGGCGGTACCCAAATGCCCACAGAAAGAGCAAATTTCCATCC
>JAUCMR010000028.1:20382211-20394429 GCA_032357425.1 Enteromius argenteus | reverse complement strand
CATAAAACATAGAAAGTTCGCTGGAGACTGGAGTGCCATCCCCTGAACTGGGCTGGCACATCCAGCTGATCGTGACAGGTATGATTTTCAAATTGGTTGTTGCTTTGAATCAAATGTAAAGTATTTTCTTTTTTTCTCAGTTTTTGGCTTGCTTCATAACTGTTTATTTAACAATTGTTTGAAATCCCTGTGAAGAAAAGCATTTCTGAAACCGAGGCCGCTGAGAAAGTGGGTGGTCATTGAGAGTCATGCCTTTGTCCAAATTGTAGGTGATAATCCGGGTTTCTGTGGAGATCCGGGAATTCCTCCACACGGTTCTCGTCTTGGGGAGGAGTTCAGACATAAAAGCCTCCTACGGTTCACGTGCGAAGCAGGCTATGCGCTGATCGGATCTTCGGAGCGCACATGTCTGCAGAACGGATCCTGGAGCGGAACCCAGCCCATGTGTGAAGGTAAGGGTCACAGATACCTGTAGAGAGACGCACAAGGCGAAATTCACCAGGATTTTGCTTTGCACTTGAGCTTAATTAGATCAGAAAGCCAAGCGTTCCTTCGAGCAAACTGTGATCCAGTACAGGCAACGGCCTAATGAGAAAAATGTATGCTTGAGAGACTAGGGCTTTTTAGCTGGTGCCCTAAAAAAAAGGTTTAAATATATTCTTAGAACCTAAAGCAGGCTCAAATCACAACATGTTCTCTTTGTTTCTGAAACCTCCCTTAACCTGCTCTGCTCATTCTTTTCTTGAATTGTACACTGTAATTAATGTAAAATTGATCTTTTGATGCTAACTGGCCTAAAATCAGTAATTGCCAGTTAACTCAATGACTGTGGTTAGCAGAGCCACACAAAAGGCCTGTCATTAGCATGGTGCGTAATGATACATTGCTTTAATAAGGAATTGTGAATAGCCTGCTCTAGCTAACAGTTAATGGAAATACAAGACGTTTTGACGTGATTCGGAGTATGAACAAAGGTTTTATTTTATTGTTATTGAAAAAGTTTAATCGGTTTCCTTGTTACGAGAAACCAGACTGAGAGTTTAAATTCATAAAGTAGTAGTTTATTCTTTGTTATTTTTGCAACTGACCTTATTGTATATAAATTTGTAGGAGTTTACCATTCAGTTGCAAAATTTTATGGGAGGAGAATAGTTAAGTAAATCACGTAAGGTGATTTACTAAGGTTTGCAGTAGTCAGTTTACTGATAATATGTGATCATCCACTCTTGCATGACTCTGTTGCCAGATTTTATACAAATTATTTTATGGATTATTTATAATAAGTTTAACGGAAATTAGCTAATCAAATTTTCAATCTAATTAGCCAACACCTATAAATTCATCAGTTTCATTGTAGAGGTCCACTGTATATCTCAATCTGTAATTTTTTTATTCTCAAATGAAAACAAAACAATAATAGAGCTCAGTAAATAAACCTCCTGGAAGCCAGAAGTCAAAATCACCCCAGGAAGTATTTATACCGTATTAGTAGAGGACAACAACGATGTGCCCAGTAGCTTAATGTGTTTTATCCCTAATGTATTTGTTTGTTTTCTGCTACAGACAGTACGATGGAGTTGTGTAAAATAGATCGATAATATACATTATTCAGGCCACATTCATAATTGAATAAGGGCTTTAACACGTGGCTGAGACAGATCGCTGTGGGAGGTGACACAGCGGTGAGCTTTGTAAGGAAACAGACGATATTATCCAGATACTAGAAATAAAACACAAGCCTGTTGTCACTTACAAATAATGACTTAAAGTTTAGAACTATATCTGTTTACAGCAGCCCTCCACTGGGATCCCATTAACTCTTAATTGGTCCAGTTTTTCTCAACTTACTTAAGTTGTATGTTATTTAATCCAAGAGGATATGAGGGCCAAATTACAGCTACAAAGCTTGATGATAATAAAGATAAAGTATGTCATTTATGTCTCCAACTTTTTAATCTAAATTTCTGCTGATTAAAATAACCCAGAGAGGTTAAAACTTTAAAGATTTGTAGAAGTTTTTAGTATCGTAGTGATTTCTTTACTATAACTTAACCAACAACCAGTTGATTTCAGTATGTTCTTGGAGCATAAACAACACTCTTAAATTCGTGTTTCTTCAATAGAAATGTATATATAATTTATATTTGCACTTTGTTTATCATAATTTAGAAAGCATTAGTGAAAGCTGTGCAATATGGACTCCCGATGTAAGGCTGTTACTGTGCCCTATTGTGTAGCTTTTTTTTAATTTCCACTAAATCTGAATTGTAATTATTACTATTTAAAGATACTACAAAATAAATAAAAAAATTAAGTTGGAACTAAGTTGATCTACCCTGCTAACAGCATAATTTCTTGTTCTTTGTTTCCACAATAGCAGTCAAAATGTATAATTTAAATATTATTAGCTGTTGCATGTGAGTCGTCATAATTTAGAAAAGCACTGGTGAAAACTGTCGTATGGACACCCAACCAATTTATGGCTGTCAAGCATTTCCGTGCTATTAGAATTTGAACTCTAATTAACCACATTGGAGCGTATCATCTTTACTTCCCTTTTCTGAAAATGCCACTTCAAAGTATGAAGTATAAAACTTGTCAAAAGCTCCAACTAATTGGAAATGGAAGTTCATCTACCTTGCCAACAGAACTCTGCAAGCTGTAAAACACAGTGCTTGTGGTGTAATTGGAAGTGTTTTGCTTGTGGTGCTAGTCCTTAGATATGTTTCAAAGAAGCTCTTCTTTCTCCATTGCATGTTCAGTCCCACAGAGCTGTGATCTTTTACTCCTTACGTTCTCTCTTTAACTTCTTTGGTCTTTGATTACCTTCCCAGCTGTATCCTGTGGAAACCCTGGAACTCCGGCCTACGCCAGAATAGGTTTCAGTGATGGTATGCTGTTTCCTAGCTCTGTGACGTATGCCTGCTGGGAAGGCTACAAGACTACTGGCCTCACCACTCGCCACTGCACCACCAATGGCACCTGGACAGGCTCAGCACCAGATTGCATTGGTCAGAACCGCAACCTTTACTCTCTCTGATCATCACTCATTTTTTTATAATTTTTTTTTTGCCTGCTTTTGTAATTACACAAGCATTGCTTATGCAGTGTACCCTGTATGCTTCAGGAGTTGCACTTATAGTTGATTAGTTATGCAACAAGTCACGTAATTCTCTACTGTTAACACAGATTTGATGCATCAGTTAAAATTTTACTTAATTAAAAAAAATAAAAACAGGTCAGGGGGTCAACAGGATGAGTCTTTATCATTCCATAAAGTTTTAGCTGTGTGAATTAATGTAGTGCAATAGCCAGTAATGGGAAAATATAAAATGGGGTCCAAAATCTGATTCCAAAATGAAAGTCTGAGATGTAGAGAAGTATTTAGGACTGAATAAAGCAGACAAATTCAAAACAAATACAATTTAACAACATATTCAAGATTATGCACTATTTGTAGATCAATAATTACATTTTCACATTGATTGTTTTTTTGTTTGTTTGTTTGTTTCTTTTGTTTTTTTTTTGTTTTTTTATAAAATGGTCAGATGTTTTTGGTTCCACTAGCTCAAAATGGTCTACATTCTCAAATCACAAATTAACAGGATCATCATGTTTTACACAAATTTGTGGAGCTCTGTTGCTGCTGTGAAGACATTCCTACATTCTGTGTTCTGAAAATATATTTTTGATGAAAAGTAAGAAATGTAAAACAACGTGTAAGCATTTCCAACTTTGGAACTACATCAAGGTGAAAGTAATGCAAACCCAAACGTACTGTAACCTTAATATCAGGCAAAATGTTTTCTAATTTTTTTATGTTGCGTATTTATTCTGTAACGGTTTACATTTTTCACATCCATCTACACACCACAACCACATTTGTCTATAATGTCTAAAAGCTAGCAATGCTTATGCAGTTGTATGGAGTACAGATTGATGTGAACAGAAATAATATACAGGGCTTTGTGAAAATATTCATAACCCATATTTTCCACATTTTGTTATGTTGATGTCTTATAAAAAATAATTTAGTAAAACATTGAGATTACAGTTTTATATATATATATATATATATATGACTGTAATCTCTATGTTTTATTAAATTATTTTTGAAAATGTCTGAGCTTGTTCTCTCATTTTGCAGTTATCAGCTGTGGGGATCCTGGTCCAGTTGCGAGTGGAATTTACATTGGAAATGAGTTTACATTTAACAAAACCGTCCACTATCGCTGTAACCCTGGATATGTGATGGAGCCCTCTGGTTCATCTACTCTACGCTGCAGCAAAGATGGCACTTGGAATCAGACCAAACCAAGCTGCAGAGGTAAGCTCAACTTCCAAATGTACAAGAAAGTATAGTTAGTTCTCCACGATTCTCTCTGTACAGACAGAGAGGGCAGCATTTCCTGTCACTCTGCAAACAGCATCATGAGAGCTTTTAAAAGATATACTAATATTGTGGAGTTCTTAGCATCCCAACATCAAAAGCCTTTCAGATGTTTTTGATCTTTGTTTTTTTGACTTGCATGGCAAGTGAGATTATTCACTTATGAACTCCAAGGAGACGTTGCCATGAAATCTGTAGGATCTATGTTATCAGATGTCAGAATGAAATTAGCGAGTGGTGCAATGCAGACAGCTCAGTCACGATCATTTCTAGAAAAGATGCTTGTTTTCGGATGCATGAAGAAATGCAACTGATGCTTGAAATTCAAGGAGATTTTAGTACGTAATCCCATTTAATCATTGCTTCCTCCCGTTAGCAAATGGAACTTAATGATCATGGAAAGAAAATAAATAACTCCTAAGCCCATTGTTAGCATACTATTCTTTCAGATCTTCCTTTTTCCGTGTCTGAACAAGTAAAAGAAGGAGGTGTTGGGTTTGGACACATCTTCAGTCAATAATAATGATGGTGATGAAATCAGGGCTGTAGGCTGTTCAAAATGCCTTTAAAATGCCTTTCAGTTCAATCCCTTAGTTTGAACTGAGGTAGCAAATAGAATATGGAAATTTTTTTTGATTTTGAATTTGAATGTAGGACATTCATATAAAATTCAGAATCACTGCTCTAGTGTAATTTGTAATGCTACATGGAATGCAATTAAAATTGTTTTAATGCTTTAAGAAATATTTGCTTATATTGATAATTACTGTTTAAAAAGCCAGTTTTAGAGGCTTGTATTAAATTTATACATTATATGTGTAGTTGACATGACATTTTGAGGCACATCCTGCAGTGTGACAAAATACTTTTCTAATTATAGCACAATGATTAGCCATTCAGCATTTATGAACTCATTAATTTAGAGATTACATGGAACTTTTGAAAAATTCATTTGTCACACCTCAAGACAATTTATGATGGAAAAAAGGTGTTTAAAAAAGTGCAAAATTTACAAGAGATGGTGTTCAGTTACTGCATATAAAAATGTCCTTAATGCATTATTGTACATTTTTAATTGTAACATTTTCATAACGAGAAACAATTCTGCTAAGCATCAACTACAAATACTCTATTTAGTTATTTTTAATAAATGTTTTGTTGTTGTTGTTTTTAACGATGGTGGGAGAGTACATTTCCAGAATGCTGTCGTTTATGCTAATTTTGATTATTATTTTTATGTATATGAAAGTATGCTTTTTTGCATTATTATTATTCTTCTTATTATTATTATTATTATTATTATTGTTGTTATTATTTATTTATTTATTTTTTTTAGCATATATGCAATCAGTTAAATATGTATTCTTCATATCACATATCAGTACATTTTGACAGGATTAGCCTCACTAATTATAAATTATGGGTTATTAATATTATATTATATTATTAAAATTTAGACTAATGGAAAACTTTTCTTTAAATTGCAATGCAGTAATATACTGAAGATCCAGTGAGCTTCGGTCAATTCAAATTCCACCCAATAAAATGAAAAGAGAGCCAGTTCATGAATACTGCATACTGTCTTAACTTTGTTGTGGTGTTTTTCAGTCATCATGTGTGGCCAGCCTCCAGCTATCCGCAATGGGCGAGTGGAGGGCTCAGACCTGCAGTGGGGTTCTAGTGTTACCTACAGCTGCTTTGAAGGATACCAGTTGTCCTCTCCTGGAATAGCCACATGTGAAGGGAATGGCACATGGCGTGGTGAAATCCCACAGTGTCTGCGTAAGTAATGCTCTGTTCCATTAACAGAAAACAGAACAAAACTCCATTAGCACATCCATGAGAAGAGGATGTAAACAATGTGTTTTGCTTCAGTAGACTGCATATTTAATTACAAATGAAAATGAGGCTGTGAGGGATATAAGTACAGTTTATTTTGAGCTGATGTATTTTAGACAGCTTTCTGCGGTTCTTTTTGTCCACTGAAGATTCATGGAAAGTATTTACAATTACAAGATACAGTGTACATTTGTTTGTCAGTCTCACATTTGAAGTAAAAAACTGATGGCTCATCGGCAGTAAAAACGATATAGAAAAATCTCAACCATCTTGACAAATTTCTGCCATCACACCGTACATGCCATCATAGCGCCATGCCGTAAATCCATATATGGGCCAAAAGTTCATATTTTCTGTGACGGCTGTTGTTGTGTTTGGAGTATTGTGTCGCTATGATGGAAGGTTCATGGCTTGACTGAAATTGTGTGAAACGCAGCTACAGCACATCATAAAACCTGTTTTGACATTTTCAATACAAGTGTCAACACATCACAAATGGATCCCTCAAGTAGCCTGGCTTTCCGGCATGCAGCGTTAGAGGTACGAGGTGCATGCATGGAATCTGCTGTTAAATCCTTCTGGCTTTTATTGTAAGCTTTTGACACAATGTCAGCTGTTACAACAAAAATCCTCGTTAAAAGTGCCAGAAAAAAGAAACCGTATTTTAAGTAAACACAACAAGAAGTACTATTATATAGGAGAGAACAGGGCTAGTTGTCTGACAAAGAAGATGTCACAAAGACTATATCCCAGTAAAAGTTTGGAGACAAAAGACACAAATACTTGTTTTCTCCAGAAATGTTTTCTATGCTGGTTTTAGCATTTAGCAACTTCTTGTTTAAATTTTTTAAAATATATTGTTTTGCTATAATTGCTGAGTAACAAGTTAACACAATATAATCACTATAAGATATGTTCAGACAAGTGTCAACAATAAAATAAAAACATGCTGCGTCCTGCAAACTAGATTTAATTATGTTTAAAATGTTTTTACGTTGTCAAGCTGTTGTGTGTTTATGTTTTATACAATTTATTAAATAGAACATTTGAATTCATGTAAAGTAAGAGAGCTCATGGTGTGAATACAGTCACAGCTAAAGATGTTTGAGTGCATTCACAATACAGCATATCCTCAAGTACAGTTTTCTTTTATAAAGCAAAGAGTATAACTTCATAGAGTCAAGTATATGTATTAATATGTTACTTTTTAAATTAAAACCATCAACTAGAAATAGTCCCTGTCAGTAAACAGCAAAAGAATGTAAATCACTCTGTAAATGATTTTTGTAAATGACATGGGATGTTTCCTCACACGTATATGTGTGTAGCTCTCTCAGCATAATAATTTGGTTTGTTGATATGCGGATTATTTATGCACAAGGAACATAAAATTGTAATTTATCATCTTCAATGTTTTTTTGTAATAGATAAAAGATTTTAAAAGTACATATAATTTTACAACATGCTTGAAGAAACTAATCAAAAGAACAATTTCTGAAGATTTGTATTGTTCCATTTTTTTTCCCAAATCTCAATGCTTGACATTTTGGAGTATTTAATATAATATAATATAATGATAGGTTTCTAACTTGCACAAGCTATAGTGTGAAAATATGCTGTGATTTTTGCCTTAGTAAAAAGGATGACAGCTAGTCCTGGTCTTCCCTACAGTACATACAGTACAGTACCTCACAATGCAGCTCATTCTGAATACTGCAGGCTGGTTGATATTCAGCCTTCTCAGAATCTCCTAGATCACACCTCAGCTACACTTCTTCCACTGGCTCCCTATGCCTGCTAGATTCAAGTTCAAACATTTGTCCTAGCGTACAAAGCAGTCATTGGTCAGGCACCTTCCACTATCCAATCTATGCTGATGCCTAGGACTACTCGGTCTCTCGTCCAAACATTTGATGGATTCAGCTTCAAATGAATAACTTGTGGGAGAAGTGTCTACTGTAAATCTTCAGATGCAGACTGTAGACTCAATTCTTTCAATATTGTATTATTATGAAATAACTGTTAATTCTGTTTTTTTTGTTTTTGTTTTTTTTTATTATTGGCCTGTTTATTTACACAAGATTATAGTATCTATATAGCTTTAATGAACTAACTAGCAGCCCTTTGCCATCTCTTTCATATGTGATGCTAAAGCTAAATGCTTTTATTACTGCAAAAAACAAGTGAATCACCTGAAAATACAAATAAAGAGCACTATTAGAACAGTGTGATTATTTTGTTAATCCTGTTTGACTGTTTGTCAAATTCACACACCAACAGCTTTCACTGTTAAATTGCACTCTTGAAAAAGAAGGAAACTGAACTGAGGGAAGGATACTGTTGCAAGTAGCAGGCTAACTTTTTCTTTTTATTTCTGTTTTTTTATAGCGGTGTTATGTGGAGATCCAGGCACCCCTGCAGAGGGCTTCATAGAGGCCCAGCAATTCACCTACAAATCAGAGGTGTCATTCTACTGCAGACCTCCATTCCTGCTGGTGGGCTCCTCAAGGAGAGTTTGTGAGGCTGACGGTTCATGGAGTGGAATACAGCCTTCTTGCATTGGTGAGATTTCCATTTCCATGAAACATTAGTAATACATTTAAATGAATTATTTAAAATATATATATATATATATATATATTTGTAGATCCAACCAGCAATGCATGTAAGGACCCCGGAACCCCATCATATGGAATTCCAGTCCAGGCTCAAGGGTTTGAGGTGAGTACAAATGACATTCAATTCTTCCCTGTCCTTTAGTTGAGTAAATTACAGGTTATGCTTCATTGGTTTCAGGGTTTCAATCTCAATAATGTCATTCTCTTCTTTCAGGTCGGAAGTAAAATTTTCTTCAGGTGTCGGAAAAACTATCACATCCTCGGCTCAACGACGAGAATGTGTTTAGAAAACTTAACATGGAGTGGGATGCAACCAGAGTGTGTTGGTAAGCATTGCTATATACAGACTTCGTTCCAAAAGCTAGGGAGCTGCCTTAGCTGGCAGCAACTGAGTCGCCCTGAGCGTGAAAGCTGTTCTGACTAACCTTCTTTTGGCCAAATTCTAAATTAACATTGCATGTATCCTTTGCACAGAAGGCAATACCAGGTTGCATTGTGACAAGGTCATTAAAAAATCAAACCAAGATGAGAAAATAAGGAATGCATTCAACAAATATTGCTTAAAATAAATCAGTCTAATTAAAAATAGATTACACACTGAGTGTTCTACATATGTCACACACAATGTTTGCTAACGCTTTATTTTAAGAAGCAATTCTTACTATTAATTAGTATGCATATTAGTAGCATATTGGCTTGTAATTTTTCGAAATTGAGATTTACGTCATCTGAAAGCCGAATGATTAAACTGATGTCGCTGAAACCATTCATGTCTGGTTTGTTAGGATAGGACAATATTTGGCCGAGATACAACCATTTGAAAATCTGGAATCTGAGGGTGCAAAAAAATCGAAATACTGAGAAAGACACCTTTAAATTCGTCCAAATTGATATTACTAATTAAAAATTACAACATATCTTAATAGAACATTATCTTTACTTAATTTTTGGCAAAAATTAAAAATCTAAATTTTGACCAATGAAATGTACTGCATATTTGCTAAAAATACACCCCAGGTGACTTTAGACTGGTTTTGTGGTCCAGGGTCACATATAATAATGCCTAATTCTGCATTTCTATATTTAAGATCCCATAGTCCTAATTCATACCTTACTTTATTGGGACAAAATCATAGTTAATAGTGAGAACTGGACTTTAAAATAATAGTGTGACTAGTCTGTTTTGCCGTTGTCATCATTTCCAGTCAAAACACATTTTGCACTGCATGATTTGGAGTTGCTGCAGGTATATTAAACCAGTTAAATATCTTGTGGGCATATGCAATGCATCTGTCAAATTGTCTTCATCTCTCATGTGACCAAGCACTGATTCTCCTCTGATTTTGGGCTTTTGTCTTGCCATCTCCATTTACTGAGTGTAAAAACAGAATAAAGCCCCATTCACACCAAGAACGATAACTATAAAGATAATGATATTAGCCTAACCAGCTGTTTTTTTCAGCAGGGGAACAGGCCTTTAGAGTATGACAGTGTTAGCTTAGCAACATGCTAACAGCATAGGTGCTACATGTGAACAGCACCATTTATTGTCTATGTAGGGCACTTATGATGTTCCCTTTCAGTTAGCATACTGACACAAATGGAAGTTTCTTGTGTAGGTGTCCTGACAGCAAGCAGCTCCTTAGGTTTTGGAACACAGCCATAGCGTTACATTCAAAACAAGGTTTCATCAGTGCGTGATTGATGATGTACTATCAGGAAAACAAAGGAAGGGGAGGAGAGAGAGAGCGAGATCTTTACACAGGAAATTACTGCAGAAGGGCATTGTTTGAAGAAGTACAGATTATTTCAGAGTAAGATGCTGATGTCAAATACAGCTTTGCAGAGAGAAGTTTGCTTTTGCAAATCTACTTTTTGATAGAAGTTCTCTGAACAGTGTCATGCACTTGATCCTTGCCACTGTCCCAGTGATTATCCTCTAAGCTGTATATGTGAATTCCGCATTACATTGCTTTTGTATTAAAATGATTGCTGCAAAAGGAAAGAATGTGGGCAAAAGAATTAAAGTTTCTGAGTTTAAACAGCTTGTACATAAATTTGAGATTTGTGGACCACTTTGACAGAGCGCCACACCAAATCCTTAGGGCGTCTTGCCTGTGTAAGGCAGTCAAACTGTCAGAAGCTGAGAAGCAGGGAGAATTGAGTTGACGAAAAGTGAGGTGTGAGGACATGGCTCATATATTATGGAAGATGGCAGCACTCAAGGCATGTCCCAGAATGTTTCTCTCAGTTGGTGTGGCTTTATCTCGACCATTCTAGTAAGCAGCTGGGACTCCACTGTAAAAAAAAAAATTGATATTGCCTTTACTGCAAATCTTTTTTTTTTAGGGATTCTAATATTCCTAATGATTAAAACATTATGATTTTCTGTGAAGCTTATTTGAAACTATGTTTATTGTGAAAAGCTCTATACAGATACATTGATTTGCCAGAATGATTTGATTTGTTTTGTTTTGGGTTTTAAAGCATTTCTGCATTTTATAGAGACACTCTAATACTCTATAATGTGTGCAGAGTATGTGAGTTTTAGGTAACACTTTATTTTAGGGTCTCTTAACTACAGTAGTTGCTTATTAGCATTCATTATTAACATATAGCCATTTATTAGAAGTAATTAAGCACATAGTAATGGCTTATTGTACATGACCTTATTCTACATCCCAAATCCTACCCAATAACTTAATTTAACAACTATCTTACTAACTATTAATAAGCAACAAAATAGAAATGTATTGAAGGGGAAAAAAGGCATAGTTAATAGTGAATAAGTGTTTCCTATTCTAAATGTTAGTTTTATTTTATATTGTTCTCACATTCTCACCACATTTTGCTAAGGTTCATTTTATTCTTAGAATTTTTTTATTTTGAAATCCTGAATTCCATTCTATTTTGAAAAAAAATAGCTGCATAAGACATGTTTTAGTAAACAGAAATAAAAATCTCAAATCCTTTCTTCTTGATTTAATTTGTACATGTAACAAGTTTACACTGGCCATTTCATCATGGGCATGATGTGTAAACCTCGCAACAGATGTATCAAGAGTTATAAAAAATGAACAAATAAATAATAAATGCTACTTCTGGACCATGCAGTATATGTTATTTTATTTGTTTGATAAAAGTTATGAAATAAAAAAACCTGGCAACTTACCCTCATTTAGATTAAATATGCCACTCTCATGAAGTTCAGTAAACAAATTAAATGAAATCATTACCCAGGAGTTTCAAAAATTGCATGAATTTAACTTCTAAATAATAGTATATGTGTCCTCATATCAGTAGTGTTGTATTAATAATTCCACCTTAGAACAAATACATATTCTACTTTTTCTTATAAAAAAAAAAAAAAT
>JAUCMR010000028.1:20364934-20377465 GCA_032357425.1 Enteromius argenteus | reverse complement strand
CACATTTTGCATGTCTCCCTAATTTAAACACCTGATTCAGATCATCAGCTCATTAAGAAAGAGCTACATGAACCCAAATGAGTATGTCAGATAAGGGAGACATGCAAAATCTGCAGAGCAGTGGGTCCCGAGGAACAGGATTGAAAACCACTGCCATATAGAATACCTTATCAACTTCATTTGCCAAAATGCATTATACAACAGGGCATAATGCACATGGAATGGTAAAACACAATGCACTCATTTTGATCTCAAAGTTCAGTATGCTACGTGAAAAGTACAGTAACTCATTATTTGATCAGACCAGAGTTTTACTCAAAATTGAAATAAAATTCTAAAAAAATTGTTATGTGACAAACACAACAACGCTTGACAATAGAGCATAATGCTCAAATCTGTTCTATTTGGAATAAAATTATGCTAATTTTACATAGGCATAATTCCACCATATATGTTTTAAGCAGTACATTATCACTTGACCTCATTGCCATTGTCACATTACATTTTTAATTCAAGCAAGTGGCATATATTGCATTTTTAATACATTATTACATAAAAATGTCAAGTTGACTAAAATGCATAGTGAAATAAAGTGTTCCATGTAATGAAGGATATCTCTACATATGGCCATATGGACTACTTTTATAATGCATTTCATGTAAGAATGTATAGGGTGGAAATGACTTGAGGGTGAGTAAATGCCCAAATTTTACAGTTTGTGATGAACTGCTTCTTTAACTGTGTTTTTGAATAACAAATTTCTACACACTAATTTGTAATTTAACCTGGCTAACACATTTGTCACTTCTCATTGTTGAATGAGGACATCATGTTATTTTGTTTTAGGCTTTTTCTAACATGTCTAATGTTTATGTTGTTCTTACATAATTGAAAATGACACTGGAATTTGTTGTAATAAATGTAAACAAATGAATACATTTGCATTTTGGTTTAGAAAGAAGTTACTCCTTTTAACCGTTTGCCGTCTTTGTTTTTTCTCCTTTTTAGAACAAGACCAAAAGTTCAGTACAACGGATATGCAGGTCACGAGAACACTAATGGACAAGCTTCATTTGAGAATCCCATGTATGATACAAACATGAAGCCAACAGAGGCAAAGGCTGTGAGGTTTGATACAACCCTCAATACAGTCTGCACAGTAGTATAGCCTTCATTATCAGCTCTGGACTGACCGGCCTCATGGGTAAGCAGCGGAGCAGTGGGTACCAGACACCAATACTCCTTTACGACTGACTGCACTTTGCTATAGATGCTACTTACTTTTATCACAAGCTTACAATGGACGAAATAAGCCGATGACTATGTTTTTTAAAGAAAAAAAATAAAATAAAGAAAGAAAGAAATAAAGAAAAAAACCAACAACAAAACCCCAGAAAAAATAAATAAATAAAACACCATCAAAGAAAAAAGATTTTTCAAAGAAAGAAGCTCACTTGACGCATGTTCGGCCAGAAAACTGAGGTCAACATTCATTCTGGGATCTGTACCGTACGTGGCACTTAAAGGATGAAGGTTTTTTTGCTTTTATCTTTTTTTTTTATGTATTCCCCCTTAAAAGACTTCCTGGGAAAGATACTGAAGTGTCTTTGAACGCCACAAAGTTGTTGACACAATGTATTTTCTTCAGTGAAGACAAACCACAAAACGAGAAAGCAACTGGACTACTGTGGCTTAGCACACTTAATAGATTTACACCTAGAAGGTGACAAAATGCTACAAGAAGCTCGAAGGAGAGACGCTCGCCTCCGGGTGGAGGATGAAACTCAACCGCTGCGTTGAAAAAAAAAAAAGAATAAACTTTATCGCACAAATTTTGCACTAGTATGAAATGGATATGAAATCAATGTATTGAAGAAACAAAAAAATAATATACAGGGTTTTATTGACCATATGTATATATACATAAACTCATATCCATAGAGAGCATGATGTCATGCTACGGCTATCAAGAGAGACTGAATTTATTTTTGAAATGAAGTTCTGTTTATGTTTACAAGGTGATAAGGACACAATTGAAACTTACGATCATCACTTTGGATTGCTTTTTAATGCATTCATCGTACACCACGTCACGCACATGTTGTACTGTTCCTCCGTGGCGTGTCAGATCACTCGCTTGGACTAGCGTATGCTGACAAATTACATTTCATTTTTACGTTCGAAATCATAATAGCTTTACTCACCAATTTGCCGTATCACCAATTTGCTTTCATTACATATCAAATATACCTCTTGTGCAGAACATGACTGTATGTTGATGGCGCAGATTTTGAGTTCTTTTATCAGCTCTGTGTGGATGCCTATACAAGATTTATCTGAGCCCACAAGTTGATGCTATTATTTTTCCATTCCTCCTTTTTCCGAACCAGTGTGCATCTCCCGTGCCCATTAGAGACACAGAATCAGCGGGGTTAAGATCAAACTTACTCTCGAAGAAACACTGCCTTATTAGATTCAGAAGCATGACCGGGCCACACCGGTTCCCAATGACCCATATCATTAGTACATTAACCTAGATGAAGAGCGTAGGGCTGCTGGGGTGCATATTCACTGTGATTTAAATGTCATGACCACGCTGATTCCAGTGCATGTGCTAAAACTGTAAGTGCTCCCATTTTCCCACGTGAACAACGTGACGCCTAATGTTTTCTCAATGCTGTGTTATCATATGCACTCGCGCGCCACACATCGAGCATAAAATGTGCACAATGATGACGTTGTTGTAGGCTTACTGTCGGATATCAGATCATTTTCACGTTGATTGTATTTTCAGTCAAGACCACGTTTTGTTTCCAAATGCATTTCGTTGAGTCATGCTCTCCGATCGAACCATTTCGGCCCGTTGACGGTTAAAGGGTGGTGTGTGGCTTTTCTCACACTGCGGATGATCCATGTCTTGCCTTTTCTCAGGCTTGCTGCAATAATGTTTCTTTGTTCAGTTGCGTTTTGTACAGTTTTGTTTTTCCTCACGACTGTAAAATAGTTTCGCGACTGTCGAGCTGTAAAACTGCATTCAGACCAACAATCGTGCTACTCGCCATTGTCATTCGATCATGTGCTGCTGACTTGAAGTAGGTGCAAAAGATGTTTTTGTACAGAAATATATTTTTTATGCAGAATTTGTAAAATTATTAAATATGCTGTACTTTTTTGATTAATGTAGGTAAAATTGTTAAAATAAATGTTTTTACTGTATAAAAATGTAAATTAATTGTTTATCTACCCATAAGTATTATATCTATGGTTTCAAATTTTCCAACAAATGTCAATATGTATGAGCTTTTATGAAATATTCAGCTCGTATGTGTTCTTTGACGTGAGCAAAATCATGAACCCTAGAGAACTGTACTGCAGATTGTTAAATGACAAATATTTTGAAAAGTATTATTTGAGATAAATATTAAACTTTTTCTAAAAG
Source organism: Enteromius argenteus (assembly GCA_032357425.1). Classification (NCBI taxonomy): domain Eukaryota; kingdom Metazoa; phylum Chordata; class Actinopteri; order Cypriniformes; family Cyprinidae; genus Enteromius; species Enteromius argenteus. The sequence goes on along the minus strand of JAUCMR010000028.1, from coordinate 20,374,026 downwards.
TGCTCTTTCTGTTTTTCTTCAGTGAATTTCTTGATGTATACTGTATCTGACTGGAAGTCACTAGCATGGTGAGCTTGGAAGGTTGCTTGAAAATTCTATACTAAATGCAATGCATTATTGAATCAGAATTTGTCAAATATATAGGCGCAAATTCAGGTGAATTGTGACACATTTTTCATTAATATGTCCCTGAAATCGCCCTACTGATAGTTAAAAAAAACAAAAACAGAGAAAACTAAATAAAATACACTGCTGAGTATGATACACCAGCACTATGGATTGCCAAGCATTTTACACCCCTAACTGCAAAAGATCTATTAACATTTTCCATTAGACATAAGGGTAACACTTTTCAGTAAGGTGCCATATGTTAACATTAGTTAATGTATTAACTAACATGAACAAACAATGAATAATGCATTATTGCACTATTTATTAATCTTTGTTAATGTTAGTTAATAAAAATACAGTTATTCATTGTTTATTCATGTTGGTTTACAGTACATCAACTAATGTTTACAAACACAACGTGTGATTTTAGTAATGCATTAGTATATGCTGAAATTAACATTTTTTAGGATAAATAAATGCTGTAGAAGTATTGTTCATTCTTAGTTCATGTTTACTAATGTTGTTAACTAATGAACCTTTAGTTAATACTAATGTTAATACTAATGATTATTTTAGGTTTTATTTATCTGACCACATTCACATACATTCTCACTGTATGTACAGATAGTAGCTATGGTATATATAGGTTTTTTTGTTCATAGACTAAAGTATAATATTACTCTCTTGAATATAGAAAATACCATTCTAAAAATCATCCAACACACATTTAACAGCATGTATCTGTGATCAGCATTATTAAGGTCTCCAGTTATAAACAAAACAGTGAAAAGCCTCAAGAGTGATACAAACAAGACTTTAACTGTAAACTTGTCTAACACACACTTGCAGGCTTATTCCTCTCATTATGAGAAGATTCCATATAGGCATTTTCCCCCTACTCTACAAACTGTATTTTATATCCACTTAACCTAAATCTACCCCTCACATGAAACACATTTTTCGTTTTTTAGATTTCAAAATAAATAAGAATTATGTATGATTTATAAGCTTGTTTCCTCGTTGATGCAGAAGGTCACTGATGAATGGAAAGACAAGGCCGCTGTAGCGCAGCACCATCTTCACTGATTTCTAATTATTCAAGAGCAAGAATCTCTGTGTGAAAAAAATATATATCAAAAACTATATATGCTGTGTTTATGGACATTAGTCTTTTGAAGCATGAACAATAAAAGGTAAATCTTAAGATCGGAGACATTTTTTTACAATTTAGTTTATATTAGTATATATTAAATGTATACGATTAAAAGGGTTTATTTGTCTGTTTGAACGTGAACATGAAACTCTAAATCCCTTCGGATTGTAAAACAGTCTTATGAGTCTTAAGTTGACTGGCAGATTTCTGTTACTGTCTGAAAGACTAGTGCTTGGCTTCCTGTTTTTAGCTCTTAAAGTAAAATTACGCAGCCTTCCAAGAGACCCAGGTATTCTTTGTGGAGACAATCTCAGAATGCATTGCACTGAATGTGAGAAATGTTTGTTAGAAATTCATTCAGTAGCACAAAATAATAAAGTTCAATCTAATTAAAACGAGTTTTGTTTGCTTAGAAATATTCTAACTGCAAACTTTAAGTCCAAGTTTCTGTGTCAGAATGTTGCTTAGTAGACAGTAGTATCTGGAACATACCTTATGTATTACAAGTGTAAGAATTCCTGAAAAGTTTTTTTTGTACAAAAAAAAAGAAAAAACTGTTGTATGCACAACAGGAGTATTGCTATTGATGTAACATAAACCTTATTGTTGTTTGTAAATTCTTTGTCAGCAAGCTTTTTTGGGACACAAAAGTCTCAGTCAAATTTGATTTCAGAATGGTACATGCAAGAAAATTGCGTAACCTCATCCAGACACAACTTCTGCATAAACTGTTGCCCATGTGGTTACGATGACAAATACATGTGCTTTTCTATTTAAACTCCAACACATTTTGGCATGCCAGTAGAGAATCTGAGTTTATACAGTCTGACACCCTGGTTTGCCTCTCTGTCATTCATACTCTACAGCATGCAAAATTAAGCCGCACCATTTATAATTAAAAATCTTGCATAACAGCTCAGCCAAAGTGTTGCACTAAATTTATAGGTCCTTGTTTTATAAATCTACAGATGGAAAAATGTTTGGCCCTGGGTAAGAAACATGGTATGTGGACACAAATGTGACTAATACACAGACTATATCATATAGAATAATTTATCACTTTAAAATATTCTGAGAAGGACGTGCAGAGAATTTTATTTGATGTCTGTCTGCTTGAAGCACATCTAGGATTTACGCTGGCATTTTAGTGAATCTTGTGAGAAAGCTGTCCTCAAAATAGTGTATGAACCCAACAAAAGCATCTTGGCATCAGGTGTAGCAGCCCTCTGCCAAACAAATCATCATTTCACTTGTCAGTTCTGATAAATGAGGAGATATCTCATAAAATAAGAGCAATCTTGGGTCTTGCTGCTGCTTTTTCTTTCATTTACTGAGAGGATAAGGTGTACTCAACCCTTTTATGTCAACCTACTTCTGCTGCATCAATCTGAGTTTAAGTTCACCAGGATGGATGTATCTTTCCACACTCATGACTCCCAAGTCAACCAGCGAGTGTTGTAGTGAAGTCTCTACCTTAGGTTAAGTGACTTTTCATATAAGCATTTAAGAAAGTCTTCTCAGCAAACCTGCTGTGCATTACAGCTACAGTTCAACACCACAGCTTCAGAACATTTTCCCTATGATTTCCCTGCTAAGCAGTACATGTGCTTTTAGTATTAGTTTATTCACGTTTTCTTGTTGTTTCTTTACTTTTTATCTTTTTCTTAACCTTCTAAAATAATGTTTCATGTTTGACAGCATTGTTAAAAAAATATATGTCTTAAGACACATTTTAAAAGTAAGCAGATAATCACTGTTGCGAATATCAAGGTGAAGGGAATTCCATAGGCGGGGGGAGCATAGTTAAAAGATCTGGCACCCATCGAATCTGAGGTTCCACAAGAGAAATTGAAGATGAGGATCTGAGAGCATGTTAAAGGGTGTAAACATGAAGAAGTTGAGTAAGGTATCAGGATGCAAAATTATGAGATGCCTTGTAAGTAGCAGGATCTTGAATTCAACTCGATACTTTACTGGAAGCCAGTGCAATTTCTGAAGAACTGGAGAAATGTGCTAAGCAGAAGGTGTCCATGTGATATTATTTATTTGAGTTTTAAAGGATAGTGTACTATCCATGATAACAACCAAACTTTCAACCTGTGAGAAAGGATTGCATTATTGTCAGTGTACAAGGAAAAACAATTAGGTTTAGATAAAACAGATCTAGTGCCAACAAGTAGGGCCTTAGTTTTGTTGCCATCTAGCTTCAGGAAGTTAACTGAAAGCCAATCTTTAATTTCAGCTAAACAGCTGGACAAAGATGGTGGCGGAAATGAATCAGTGAGTTTGGCAGACCAGTAAAGATGGGTGCATAACAATGAATACAGAGGGAGTATATAAATAATGAAAAGCAGCGGGCCCAAAACAGAACCCTTGGGAACACCAGTGGTAACTGTAGATATTCTTGATCTGAAACATTTTAATTGAATACGCTGAGTGTGACAAGAAAGATATGACCTAAACTAAGACAGAGGAGTGTCAGTAATCCCAATAGAAGGGTTGGAAGTATGGTTAAAAGCCTAGAGTCAGTCACATTGTTTATTCTGACAAGAGCAGTCTCAGTGCTATGGTGGGAATGAAAACCAGATTGAAATTGTTCATACAAATTATTAAATCATACTGAAATAATATTTCTATCACTAACAAAATATTTTGTATTACATTAAAATAAAGACAAGTTTAAATGTTTCAAAATCAACCCCAACTTTGCTTTAAAATACATGAAACCAAAGTGCATGTGGTCAAAAGGGAAATTACATCTGTGAAGTGACCACTGGAAGGGCCTTTTGAACATTTCTTCAAATGGCATCCCCTTCCCTAAGTGCCATGAAAGGGTGAATTTGGAATTTGCTGTTCATGTAAAAATTATTTATAAAATATCTATGAACAACGAAGTCAGTAAACAATCTTAAGAACCACACTGAAAACCGTTTTAGCCATATTACACAGACCTACTGCTGTAGCATCAGTAGTAATAGTATTTCTGCTCTGTTCTTGTTGATTATAATGGGTTCAGACTGTGTGGTTTTTAAGCAGACCCTGCAGTGTCTTCAGAGGTAATATTAGTATAAATGCAGGAGCGATGTTGTTGGAATTGAATTGAAACTACAATCAGCTTATGCCTGCACAATCTTCCTGTACTCATCCCCAGGACTTTGTGTCCAAAATGATGTCGCCAGGAACAGTGAGGATCAAGCGAGCTAATCTTCAAACAATTCCTGCCTCCTTAACTTTCAGAATCATTTCGTATGCTTAATTTAATGGAAAGCAGCTTAAATTTTCAACCTTCCTTGACAAAGACCAGCCGGAGTCAAATAAAATTAAATTCTGCTAATCTGCACACTCAATAAAGATCCATTTTCTGCTGCAGCATGTTTAATCACTAGGCTGCTTTCATAAACTGCAATGTGCACGCTTTATTGATAATTGAAAGATGTTGGCTACAAACTCCAAATGTGTTCTCTGACCAAAATGTGATGACTGACGAATAAGTTACAGCCAGTTGTGCTGATAAACCTTAAAGGATTACTTCACACGGAGTTGAAAATTCTGTTATTATTTACTCAGGCTGTTATTCCAAACCTATATTGATATTATTTATTTTCTGTTTAACACAATAGGAGAATGATCCACAGCCCTTTTCTGTTCAGTGTGACCATGCAGCAAATAAATATACCTCAAGCTCATATAGACTCTTTATTTATTTATTTGAGAACTAGGTTGGAGGTTGAACTGTCCTAAAGAAAACAGCGGAAAGAATCTTCAAAAAAATATTGTGTTCTATAGAAAAAAAAGTAACCGCATACAGGTTTGAAACAATATGTAGTTATGTGTAAATACTAAATTGGCTGCCCACTGCTGCGGGTGTGTGTTCATGTTGTGTGTGTGTGTTCACTGCTGTGTGTGTGCACTTTGGATGGGATAAACGCAGAGCACAAATTCCAAGTAGGGGTCACCATACCTGGCCACAAGTCACTTCAAGTCACTTCACTTACAAAATATTTTTTGTGAGGGAATATTCTTTTAATTCAGCCACAACTATTAAATGTAGTTTCTTTGTGACTAAATAGTGAAACAGTCCAATAATCTACTCATCAAGTGTAAAAAAATATCAGCTATGCAGACATGCTTTGCAGCCTTAATAAAGGCTGTTACCAATGGCAAAGAGATACCTACTGTGAAACCAGAAACCATGCCCATTCAAAGTGAGAGGGCTCATGCCTCCTCAGGTTTTTGAGATAAGTGGTTTTTGAATGTAACTTCTAAAAAATAAAAATAGCTGATTAATATTTTCTTTATTTAACATGATCATACTGGCGTGATTAACATTCAGTGCATCCTATCATCAACTGCTAAATTCAAATCTGCATTCGCTGGCTGGCACTGAGCCAGTCAGATGCTTTTTTACACAACTGTGCATTATAACCAATCACACACGATGCTTGTTGAGCTCATGAATGTAATGTTGGTCATTGCATTCAATGAGTCATCACAGATGAGTCATCACTAAGATGTGGTGTTTTCTTCCCTAAAAACAATGGGTTTTTATGCATAGTAAATACATCAAATTATTAGGTTACATCATCCACTATAGATCTGTATAATCTATAAAGGTGATAATCAAGATATTTCATGATATAGTTTTTGCTTTTGGAAATGTTTTGAATAAAAATGAAAACATAAATAAAAAATAAGTGCTGTTGTGGCTACTGTGTCACATGATGACACCCTTCCCCCCTTCCCAACTCGTGCCCCCTCAAAATAATGAGAGCATGACACCCCTGTGTGAAACACAACCTAATGGAGTTTCTGTTGCAGAGCAACATTCCACTAAAAATAATTCACCAAACACATATGCCACTTTTGCTAGCAGTGCTTCAGTGCAAATCCATGTGTTTCATGTAACACACGTAAACACTGATACAGCACTGTGGCACTATGCAGAAAAACCATTACACATATGGAATGTCTCCACAAAAAAAAGGAAACCTGTGTGTGTGTGTAAACAACTTCTTTTTATGTAAATTAGACAGATTACTCATACTTTATTTGCTAAATCCAACGCTATGATTGTAACGTGGTCTGGTCATTCCTGTTTTTGCCTTGTGTTCATTTATCACATGTCTTGTCTTGTTTAGTAGTCTCTCCCTTGTCATTAGTGTTTGATTTGCTTCCTGCCATTTGTCACAGGTGTTTTGAGTTTCCCTCCTTGTTTCTATGTGTATTTAAACTGTGTCCTTTTGAGTTCTAGCTGTGGGTTGTTGATTGTGCATGTGTTTTCCCTAGTCCCCGTTCTTTATGTTTATTTCAGTGTTCCAGTTTGCTTTTTTTTTCCGGTTCTGATTAAATGTTTTGTCATTGCTTAAACCTACGTCTCCACACCTTCCTTCCCGCACCGCATGCACCTCGTCAACAGCCATCATGACAATGATGCTGTCCTCAGAACTCCAAAACCAAAGTCACAAAAAGCAGGCTGTACAGTAAAGTGAATTTTAAAGAGATATTGCTGGTTAGTGTCTGCTCAGTGCCATGGTGGAAATTAATTATTCAAATAATGACGAAGAGCATAGCTAAGTATACAGTATATCCAGACATGCAACCTAGCGGAGCCCACTTTTAGCATTTAAAAAATTTAGATGTCTAGTCCCCACTGGTGAAAAAATGAAAGGCTGATCAAGGTAATCCGTTGCATCCTCCACAACCTAGCACTCCCCTGAAATGTATCACCTTAAGATAAGTAAATTGAATTTAATTATTTCAAATCACAAAACCTGTGGTGTGGTATTAATTTATCAGTTCCTAAATACAGCAACAGTGCAGCAAAAGGTTTAAATCATGTTTGATGTTTAGAAAGTTGTGTGTATGAGCCATAGAGCAAACCTAGTATGATAATATGCATTTTAATATCAACAGCAGCAAAAGCCACAGCAGAAATACAATTTGTCTTTGAGGATACAGTACAGCCAAGTATTGATGCGTAAGTAAAAAATAGGCTTTTTACACAAGATAGTAGAGAACGCAACAAGATTCATGCAGCGTGAATCTATACTAAGCATCAGATATATATTTACATGCAAGTATCATTTTGTATGGTCTTGAAGGAAAAGCACAACAATTCTACATAGAGGCTGATGCAGCTAAAATAAAATGTGCAGATTTGCTGTGAGTCAACATGACTATACTTTTGGACTGGTGTCTCACACTTGATTAATTAAGAAAGAAAATGTTCAGGTGGTTGCCATCTCTCCCATCTCTATCAGCTTGCAATATACAACATTTATTGTTATAGGCACACATAGTACATGCTTCTATGTAAGTAAGTTTGAGCTACATCACACATATCTTATATCTAAGGGTATGGCATTAGTTAAATAACTTTGGGTTATTTAATCTCCCAGCTGTTCATGGAAGGTTATGCCAGGAATACTGGACTAGTAGTCCATAGTTTTTGGTGAGATCCTAGGTAAGGACATATCCCAGTCATGAAGAGTATTGTTTTCTCTCTGAGCCTACTCTAGTTCTGCTCCATCAGTAGAATAGATTTGAGCAGGACGGGGATGTTTATCATTGTGTCTACCACCCCAATGGGGTGAGGAGCTCCTAAATTTGTGCTCTGTGTCGTGAGGTGATCATGCACTGATTGCATCCAGCTCCAACTGATCACTGAGTGAGTATAAGTGAGCAGCTGGTGCATGCATCATTTATGTTTTCGCTGAGGAGCCGAGCAAGGCCCAGCAGCTCAGCTGAGGTACAGCGGCTGTGGCGACGGGGCATGATGTCAGGGAACGAGGGTTACATATGTAACCTAGACGTTCCCTTTCAGTCAGTCACTATGAGTCACATCGGTGACCGACAAATCGGGATCCCTACCAAAGCGCCACAGGAGCTGCCCCCTTCCAGTGCCCTGTGGAGGCACATATGTGAAATACACATATGGGATCCCAACAGGGTCACTCATATGGGCACTAGCCTAACAGTAGCTTTCAAGAATTCATTAGCTGAAAGACCTGGCGCCAAATGTTCAGCTACATCTGGCCACCGGAGTGCTGGAGGACTCAACAGGGTTTGCCTAGACAGGGAACTCTCTGGAGAAAAGGATGCTGCAAGCCGACTCTGAACTGGGCCTCTCGGTGCCACTACCCATTTGAGGTGAGAACACGTAACCTGAGTGGGCAGTGCACACCTTGTGCTTCATAAGCCAAGGTGATGGCATCCACTATCCAGTGGACCATTCTCTGCCTTCCATTTCTGCTGTCCACCATAACAGACAAAGAGCTGTTCTGAAGTCCTGAAGCTCTAAATTTCTATCCACATACTGTCGCAATGCACATACAAGACAGAGCAAGGCTAGGGCTGCCTCCTCCTGGGGCAGCGCTTGCAGGTTCACCACCTGATCCCTAAAGGGAGTGGTAGGAACCTTGGGCACATAGCCGGGTCGGGGTCTGTGTTGCACTGAAATCAGCCGGCCCGAACTCAAGGCACGATTCGTCGACCGAAAATGCCTGCAGGTCCCCCACCCTCTTGATCGAGGCCAATGCAGTCAGAAGTAGTGATTTCATAGAGAGAAACTTCAATTCAACTGACTGCAAGGGCTTGAAGGGGGCAGTTTGTAGGGCTCTCAGCACCAATGGCAAATCCCAAGAGGGGAGGGAGAGAGGCCTAGGTGGATTTAACCTCCTGGCCCCCCTAAGAAACCTGATGACCAGATCATGCTTCCCCACCGACCTTCCCTCTATGGGGTCGTGATGGGTGGAAATAGCAGCAACATAAACCTTAAGGGTGGAAGGGGACAGCCTACGCTCCAACCCTTGCTGCAAGAAGGAAAGCA
>JAUCMR010000028.1:20281277-20294586 GCA_032357425.1 Enteromius argenteus | reverse complement strand
TTCTGTCAATATGGGGTGCTGTGTGTACATTAATGAGGAAAAAAAATGAACTTAAATGATTTTAGCAAATGGCTGCAGTATAACAAAGAGTGAAAGATTTAAGGGGGTCTGAATGCTTTCCATACCCACTGTATGTTTATATGTGTGTTTATAGGCCTGATTGTCACATTTTTTGGAGATTTTGGACAGAAGCAGTTGCATTTAAATGGTTCAACATGTCAACTTTTGCATCAAATGTTGTGTGGATTTGAGGCACAAAAACCTGTCTCTTTGATCAACATGGGAGGATAGTTTGGGGAAACCTTTTCATAATCAATATTCATGTGATTCTTTTTGGTACACTCTCAGAAATAAAAGCGCAAAGGCTGTCACTGGGGGTATCTAAAGGGTCCATTTTGGTACCTAAAAGGTACATATTAGTACTTAAAGTGTTCATATTTGAACCTTATAGGTCCAAAAATGTACCTTCTGAAAAGGTACCATGCCAGTGACAGCTTTTGTACCTTTTATTTCTGAATGTGTATTTTAGAAATAACAGGAGGCAACTAATTTCATGTGTTTTAAGGCATTTCATTATTTCTATACTGTATCTTGAAGATTCAAGGGTGTAACAAGGGACTATTACACAAGGCTTTGAGTTTTTAGAAAGATTTAGCATGCTATTAAACAACAGTATAATCCACTGATCACACTGTACTTCTGTCCCTCACAGCCTCATACTCCTCCCTTTAAAGATGAAATATAGCACTACCCTGACTAAGGCCTGTAAGACCATGAACATGTTTTCAAAAAGTAAATAGGGTCAGTGCTGATTTCTTGTTGACTGTAACACTTCAAAATCCAAAAGATTTTCTGTCACCTTTAATTGATGTTTGATGTTTCATGCACAGACCAAACACCAAATGATCAACTAAAGGCAGTCATTAGGTGTAGCTCTGCAGATGGTGAGCACTGAGCACCTGGTGTGGGGGCCCTTTGTTCCTGGAGCGGGAGTGCTGTCAGATTGGAGGGGCCGTAACCATGGGAGATTGGTCGTAATGGGCGCCTAGCCAGGCCAGACATGAGGACAGCTTTTCCACTGGCAGGTGCTGTTAGAGCTCACCCAAGGTGGCCTCTCTGAGCATGGCAGGGCTGATTGGCACACCCCGGAAGGCACTGCTGTTATCTCGCTCCACTGGGTGTGGTGGGCTCATGAAGCCGAGTGCTTTCTCCAGCAATAAGACCCCCTGCGACCAGAAGCGTCCTAAATATGGTTTGTGTCAGCCTACATTATGATTCCCTGTCAGTACAATAGACTTCTTCATATCTCACATCAGGTTTGGCTATCTATCTATCTATCTAATGTAGAAACTGCTTAGCAACTCAAAGCATCTATTTTTAGACTAATTGTTCGTTAGCATGCATATTACTAGCATATTGGCCGCTTATTAGTACTTATAAATGCCTTATTCTGTATGACCATATTTTAGTATTATTTTACCATATTTTACCATATTTTCTAATTCTACTGCCTTGCTGTTATAAGCTTCAAATTAGGAGTGTACTAAGGCAAAAGTCATTGTTAGTTAATAGTAAGTCCCCATATTAAACTGTAAACAATATAGATAATATTTATTGCCATGATTGTGCAAAGTTATACAATATTTAGTCATATGCTGCTGTTTGTCTTTGTTCTTTATTAGTTATATCATGTAAATAATGGTCTTCTGTAGTCTTATCAGTGGCATTTATGTAAGAATTTACATAAGACCCAAGTGTATATAAATAAAGAATGTGAGAACAACATAAAGGAGTTTTCATACCAGGGGGAAATTATACCTGTATTATATTTGGCAACCATATGGCCAATCAATTAGGAAATGCAAATTATCTGTACAAGATGCAACATGAACATTTCCTTGGACTCTTACACACCAAGTACAACCTGAACACAGTATGCCTTATTAAAAACCTCTTGTTTGATAAGCTTTTAAATAAAGTCACAGTGGAAACAATGGAAAACATGTTTGCATTTGATTAAATGCTTATTTTGATTGTTCACCTTTAAATGGTTTTCATCTGATGAATTCCGTTTTCTTGCAGTAATAAGATTACTCATGGGAGGTTTTCTCAATTTATATTTCAGATACAATTACTGAGTAGCTAGATTGTTTTTTTGTATTTTTCCCCCTCCAAGTGTACTTCATATAAGAACCTAAATAATATGTTAATGTCATGTCATGTTATTGTCTCATGGGTGACTCTCCATAAGCCTGTCAAGAAAATTTCTTGGTCATATTTCAAAAAACTTATACATTTTGCATAATGTAATGTAATTGCAAATGAATTCGTTTGTGGACCATTTTATTTTAAAAATTATTTGTTGAAACGTTTGCTTAGAATTAAATTCCAATTAAATTCTATACTTTTATACAAATCTATGATTTTATGCAATGGGAGGTGGAGGGAATGGAAAGAAAATAGGAAAAAAATTTAATGTTTCTAAAAAGGCTAAAAAAAAAGCTTAATTTATATATTTTTTTTTCTTTGTCTTTTTTCTTTTTTTTCCCATTTGATTTTTCGAGTCACTGAGGCATTTTCTTGACAGCTTTCACCCTAACACTTTTTTTTTTTTTTTTGCTGTAGTAATGAATTAATTATTTTATATACTCTGACATTAATTGAGCATTTGACTTGTCTGAGCAGTGCTGCTGATGTAATGACTTTCCTGTCTCAAATAAAATTCATATACACGCAGCCAAAATGCTAATTGGGGTCCTTCTAAAAACCATTTTAATTGACTGAGGTGCTAGTGTACTTGTCTGTTTATTTGTTCGCTTATCAATCTGCCATTTATTGGCACAGAAAGCTTTTCTTTCTGTCCTGAGTGGATGTTTTATTTTTCAAGAGTAAATTGTAATGTGGAATTGCTTCTAGTTAAAAAAAAAAAAAAAAAAGGAATAAATAGCTGATAAGCAAAATGCATTCGTGCTGTGGACTTCTGTGTTACAAATGGAAAGGTTCGCTGAACCTGAAACTGTAATTTGCATATTACCATGGGTCCAAATGGAAATAATTATTTTAAATACTAAATGCCTATTCACAGCTCAGCTTCCCTCCTGGTTATTCTAATCAATGCTTCACAGACATGAACTTTTTTTTTTCCTTTTTTGCAGAATAAATAATGAATCCATCAGCTGTGTTATGAGCATACTGTTTCTGTGCATAGCCACTGTACAGAGTTCAACATGTGTATAAATATATTTACTCTGATAAAAAGACCAAAAACAGTTCTCAAGCTTGTGAAATTCTGCATAAATAATTAATATTCCTTCTAAGAGTTTCAGTTATTCTAAAATAAGGGGACAAAAGGAGAGGAATCTTTACTCTTGTATGTTGTTTTAGTATCCCCCTGATGTTATTAACGCTGAAAGCATTCCCTGAAGCGCTGAGCAGGGGTTTCGCTTTGGGGGAACCAGAAACCAGAGGCGTGTAAGTGGAACTCAGTTTCTAGCATATTTCCAATAGCATTCTGGGATCAAATCCTCTGGATGGCATGAGTGGTGTGCACCATTGAACTACTGTTGATTCATTTCAATTGGTTTGAAATGCAGTTTGAAAGCTACTTCTGCTGCTCTTGAAAATTTGTGGACTGGCCTGAAACTCTGCAAAGAAAAAAAGTGATAATATATGAATTTAAAATGCTTGGCCTGGTCAACATTAGCATATGTGCATATGAAGGACTGGGGTTGTCATGACATCATTCTCATACTGTCTTTTCCCTATGAATAAAAGGACTGATTTATGTTGCCAAAACACCACGACAGTAGCATAAACGTATTCCATAAAGCCTGCGCAATATTCCAAGCCTTCTGAAATCATCTATGAAAACAAAACTGTTAAACCATTCTGCCAAAGAGCTTCTTTTATGACTCACAAAAGAAAGAATATAGCAACAATAGAACAATAGCAATGGAAAATTGAGTGTTTAAACCTAGATTGAAAATTAGTTCTGCTTGTAGGATAGAAACTCATTTTGTCTTTAAGAATTTATAACATGCCATAAATGTTTTGCATATCATTTTGTTAATAAATGTATTTTCAAGCTATATTCCTTTCATAATTCGTTCATAATTCTCATCATTATCTTCTCATTTTCTAAGTTTGCTTGATGACAAGCATTGCTTGGGGCAAGAGTGGACCTTTTGAAATCAGTTCTCTTTATATAGTTAAGAAGGAAAAGTCTATCATTTGGGGATTTGACAGGATTCATAAAAGTTTAATGGTGTGTCGTGATAGTAGCTGAGATGCAGAGACAGTTGATTGTCATACACACCTGGAGTCTGGAAGAGGTCTGGGTGATTAACGAGCAGTTTTGTGGAAATAAATAATAAAACAAAAAATCCCAATAAGTAGTAGCCATTCTCGTTTGGGAATCTAACGCGTTTCATGATTTCGTTCAAGGACAACGAGTAACAAATAAGAAAATGTCATTATATTTCAAATGTGCTGGGAAGCGTAAAACCTGAATGCAGCATAACTCTGTGAAGTCAGTAATTTGTCATGCTATGCAGTTGTTATGTGTCATTCTCTTTCACGGTGGGTGAATCTCATCCTAATTTCCTTATTCCTTTAACTCAGTTTTGAAAACCACTCAACATAGAGGACACATTTTACATTTTACATGATCTTAGTGCCGAAAGGCAAATAATCACTACAGTGAGACGATCTATTCCTTTCATACATATGCGCACATAGACACCGGTGTTTCTTTTATATTTTTAAGTGAGCAGCTCTTAAAGCTTGTCAGGTTTGTATTTGCATACGAAGGCTATGATTGGATGTCACTATCTTTGTGGTTTCTGAATGAAAAGCATTTGGATTCCATGTTGATCTAGTGATTTGAGTGATTAGGTTCTTCACATTAAAGCTTGAGTTTTTTGTAAATATCATGCCTTTTTGTCATTAATGTGCTTTAAAAAGCAACAAATATTAAGTTATATCCATTTAAAATGATTAGCTTAAGTTGTGTTAAAAATTACATGCTGAGTCAAATGCCACACATTCCAACATTTACTCCTAACAATCCTATAAAACCAAAACTGTTATATAACTATATATATATTAAATGTAAGCAATATCATTTTTTATTTTTATTTTTTTTCAATCAATAGTGAAAAAGGAACAACAGTGTTTTGTTTTGCCCAGCTGGGTGGGGCTGAATGTTTGCTGACCTTGAAATATTGTTAACATTTTAAAACGGGTTGGTAATGAAAGTTGCTAAATTCCAAAGTTGCTTTTTTTTTTTTATTTTATGCCATTATTTCATTTTTTTCCATCAACTATATAGTCCCAAAAACCTCAGCTTTGAGTGCAGCTGACAATCAAACTGACTGAAAGCCTGTTATAAACAAGGACAGCCAGAAATAAAGTGTGTATTATACAGAATCGACAGGATTTAAGCATTTTAATCACTCCTCTTAAACACTATTTTGGCTTTCTCAGTTCCTGCTCACCAGTCACTGGTTACTGCTTGAGTGAGTTTAGTGTGAGGGAAAACACTCCAACAAAACCCTCAAGTTTGAAAAAAACAGTCTTCCATGCAGGCAAGATTCAAAGTTCTCTTGTCTCTCACAGTTTTGATTAGTTTTCTTCCACTTATCACACGTTGCTGTCACCAACATTTAGTGGTATCAGTATTCAAAGAATGGTTGGATCTGGCTTAACTTGTTCTTTCATATTCCCAACTCCCAACATTGTTCGGTTATTGATTTTGAAAAATAATCAACCAAACTGGGTCAAATCAATCCATATACTTTACCTCTCTCAACTCAGCCTTCGGGTTGAAAAAAATTAACCCAGTGTTTGTTTTGGGTTTTTTTGAGTTCCCATGGAAAAATATAAAACAATTTGAGATGAATGACAATAGCTTTTTTTCCCATATGGTTGACAAAGTAGAAGGAGGGAAAAACACTTTCCTTCTCAGATCAATTCATGGAAAGTTATCTTGCAACAAGACAAAAAAGAAATGAGAAAAATGTCTTTGTCTTCATCTCCTAGTTATAGAAACTAAAACGTGTTTTTATACTGTACCTTAGGTCTATAATATCTTGAAACATGCACTAATCTGAACGTTCATTCATGTTAGTGATGATGAAAGCCAGGACTGCAACAGCACATTAAATTCACCAATAGTGTAGGAAGTCTGGACAGCAGACAAGACTAGGCTGTAAAACAGTGTTTTCAGAAAGATTTAATGCATTTTGTTGTCTCAGATGTCCATGCAAAATACACATGAATAAGACCCTTCCATTTGATAGTATAAATGGTACATAGGAACGACAAGCGAGCGAATTTAGGCCATTAAAGATAAGAGGGAAAGTTTGAGAGGAACTTTTAATTTTTGTTAATGAAACGTGGTGTAGTGCGAATGGCTGACAAGCCTCACAGCGCTACCACTCACATTTTAGGCAGTCGTTCGTGTTTATAAGAATCTAGACATTTTCTGTTGGCATGGCTTTCTTTTTTACTCAGTGCAGTGGAAGCTAGCACATCTTCAAAGCACGCTCACCCACACTCAGATTATCTGCCAGTGAAAATGCTGTGTGCACTCGGCAGTGATAACAATAGCAAACTTTCTTTACTTCAAAGTAGTCTCAGATTCTATTATGTATTATGTATATTTTTGTTGTGGGATTCCCAAGGGGCTCTTCAATGAAACACTAGAGTTATAACTTTTTTCCATTTACGTGCCGGTTATTAGGAATGTATTTAGCAGGAAGTAGAATCATTTTTAAACATGGATGAATAAATACTAATAGTGACCGACCAATAAAATAAAAAAAAATAAATAAATGCATAAAAAAAAATAATAATAATAAAATAAAACCACAATTGAATTGACATTTACTCAGGGCTGTTATTATTATTATTATTAGGGAAAAAATGATTTTATTATATATTTATAGATACATTAAATGGATGTCTTAGTAGCTTTGATTCAGACTGCCTACAGTACACGCTAAACAGAAGGAAAGATCAATTTGAAATAAAGCAGAAATACAATAAATTAAATTTCCAAAAGTACAACGGAACTGCTCAACTGCTCAGTTTTTCAACTTATTGGTAAATAACATGTGACACATCATCCCCATTGCAGTCAATGGATTTGCAAGCATTTGCTTACTCTGTGTAAACTCTAGACTCCCTTAAGACAGCAAATATTGTGTTAAAAATGATTGGTAAATTTGATTTACTGCCTTGAAGCAGTTCAAACCAGTGCTTTCAGTCAATCAAATCAAACCCAATCAATCAAATTTCTCATTCTGTTATTTGTTTGCATCCTCAAGCAACATTCACAGAAGTTTTAGTGTGCCATTTTACATGCATTGAAAAGCTATGTTGTAAAAATTACTAACTGAGAAAACAAGTAATTAATTTAGCTGGTTTTTAGTTTAAATCTTTATTAATAGCTGTATTGAAATTATAGTTCCTTTGATTTAAAATAAAATACTCATTTTTTTAAAGCTATATATTGTCCAGTCCTATCACGTAATGCTTTGTGTTCCCCATACTGTTTCATCAAACCCACTGAATTACGGTGTTAGAGGGACCTTATTTTGTCCACATTACATACTTTTGTGGTTTGCTTTCTCACTGAAAAATCAAAGTGTAAAACCGAGCCCAGTAATCTGGTATTGTGTCTTTTTTCCTCCATTTGGTGACAGGAGGGTGCAGAGATTTCGTAATGGGACACCAGTGCCACCATGTGGTGTTCAGTCTCACAGATCTGTGTTTGGTGGTCAGTCTGTCGTGCAAGCCCTGGTCAGCAACAGAACTACGACTCCATTAGAATTCACTGCAGATCACCTATCATGCAGCAATGGCATTTCCAGGCTGCATGTGATATTGTCAACGCTTTCTGTTGCATAATATTATGAACTGATGCCTCATGTCTTGGAAGGGATTTGTTGAGATTGTGTGTTGCCATAGAAATCTATGAGTTCAAAGCAAATAATTCCACTGATTAAATTTTCATATTTTAATTAAAGTCACGTTCGAAATTAAAACAAGTTAAATTTTCTACTTTTTAATTATTCCAATCAAATTGAAGTGAACTGATTACTAAAGTTATTTAATAAGAAAAAAATCTAAACAGTGCCACTGCTTATTAGTATTAAAAATATGACCTCATTATTTAAATATTATAGGAGGAGCCAGATTATGAAAAGCAAGACTGGGAATATAGATACAGTGATGCCGATAAAAATTTGTATAGTATTTAAAATGTATCAGGTCCTTAACATACAGAACATCTGACAGATTCACAGTGTTTTTTATTTATTTATTTTTACATATAAATCAAGGGTTACAAAAAACTAGCCTAAAACTAGCCTAGTCTAATAAACAGAATTATTAGTAGTAGTATCTCAAAACTCAATGTTTATTGCCGTTTTCTTTCTAATTATTTATGAAATTAGCAGATAATCCAACACAGAAATGTTTGAACCTTATAGCACAACATCAAAAGAAGTGGCATTTATTTGATAGAAAGATATCACAAACACACCTTTCATTCAGACACTTGACAAAAAAGAGGTCTGTTGTGTTTTAGATATTAAAATAATAGATGTACTGTTCAAAGTATCACTTTGTAGTTGCGAAGCATTGATGTATCATGTTCTTAGTTACTGTGATGAATTACAGCACACCTGTGTGAACTTGAGGAGAACTGACTTCAGTAATCCATTAAAAATCACTGGCATGCCATTTAATTAAAAGTCAGTGAACAAAACTGAAGAAAAGTGAAAAGATCTAGCAGCATTTTTTGGCCACTTGGTTTAATGACATCTAACTCAACAATGTGAGAGTTTTACATTGTGGCTTCTGTAAACAAAATGCATTTATTTCAAAAGAGGTAAAAGTGATTTTAATTGGAGATTTGCCAGGCACCCCAAATTGCCAAGTCATGCTTTGTGATTTAGAGGGTAGTGGTGCATTCTTGGCAGCAAAGCACCTCAAGCTAGGTGTTCCACATACATGAAATGATTTGTGAAGTACAACTGGCCCAAGAGCCGAAGAAAAGTGCTGATGCGTTTCAGATTGGCCTGTAGCTTCTGTAATCACATTTATATTTTACTATCAGCGTCTGTGTGTGTTTGTGCACAATATAAAGGCAGGGACGACACGGGCAGTGGTTTCCAACTCTTTTATTAACACAAAACCAAGAGAAAAAGGCGAGGACGTGAGACGAGGTTGAGAGGAGCACTGATGGTCTTGTGGCTGCCGCTGGGGGCTAAGTGGAGGTCCTGCACTCTCAGGTCATCCATCCACCGGAGAAAGCAAAAAAAAAAAAAAAAAAGCCTCTGGATTCCAGTGGCTAACTGAAAGAGCACCTTTTAAACAGAGATTTAATAAACTAACATCAAAGCTTTTCCCCCCAAGCACCTCAGGGGAGAGGGAGCCAAATTCATTAGAGGCCCACTCAGCTTTGGCAACCCAGATGACAAACTGTTTCACACATTTTCTCGTGGCACTAAATATAACTTGCCCCACCCTCCCTCACACGTACTTCCTACTCTCTTTTTTTTATACTAGATGCTTGCTCATTTTATGATACCATGATGCATGTGGGGTGAAAAATACTACCTACTTTTCAATTCTACTTTCTTTATTCAATGATTAATGCACTATAGTTCAATTATAGTGTTTGCAAGGCAGCTCAGATATTCTGGTTTGGGTTTGAGCGATGCATAATATGTCTGCTGATATTACAGTTTTCAAAGTTTTGGATTTTATTTGTGTAAGTTTGCTTTGCTATCTTCTAATGCTCACTTAATTAACTAATAATATAAAAAATAGTCTTTGTTTTAATTTATAATATGATGATGCCTAAATTCATTTGTTAAACTGTTGATTTGTGTGTTTGTTTATTTATTGCACAGAAGACAATTATTTATTGGTTATTAGCAGTAACATCAAAATAATTTTCAGTTTATTGCTATCTGGCAGAATTGTAATATTGGTTTGTTCTCAAGCCTAAAGATTTTTTGCAATTTGTTCAGCACAAATCGCTCATCATTTTGTAGATCATTTTCAGCCAGTTTCTAACTTATTTGCAGTTTTATTTGCATACCGAATTGCAACTGGTCTTGTTTTCCTTGCTGTATTTAAAGTGTGTTAAATTCTGCACCATTTTGCATTACCAAACATTGCTGAACCCATATTTTATAGCTCAGACCAATATCCCCTCCCTAACTCACAACATTGACTGTGCAAAAGTGAACGTGTCAAACTGGTATGTATGCTTAAACAAACAGAGCAACACAGAGTTAAAAATAGTAGTAGTACTACAGTATGTCCGAATCACAGTATTTGAAAAAAAAAAAAAAAAAAACACCAGGCAAAAGACTACTCAGAATATTTACTTCTTCCACCAAGAATCTGGAGTACATCTGTGATGGACATCTAACTTTTCCTTAAAGCCATGGAATGGCAGTGTAAATAGCAGTAAAGCAACAAAATTAATGGTTGAGAGTCAAAGGACAGTAACAATATAATAGTAAGTCTGAATTTCATTACTGCTACTTGTGTACAGAGCACACTTTTTTGATGGCCATGAAGTAGATTTCAAATCAAATGTAGTACCTATTAGACAGTATGCGTAGACAGTATGTGCCTTGTGACATCATGGTGACAAAATGGTATTACCTTTACACCAAACCAAAACCTAAACTCAAACCTCCTTTGCTGCCTTGCAAAAATTGATATTTCCTACCAGAAATGTAAATCTAGTTGTTTTTGTGCTGTTGGGGTGAACGAGAGGCAAGGGTTATGCTGTTACTTCTTCCTGGCTGGAGTGGGGGATTTCATGCCACGGGGCGGAGCAGAGGATTTGGCATTCTGGGGAGGAGCTGGAGACTTGGCCGCAGGGGCAGGGGTGGCAGACTTGGCAGTGGGAATTACGATGGGAACCGTGGGGGGCATGATCCTCTTGGGTGAGGGTGTGGGTTTGATATCCGGAAGCCTGTCGCCGTGTTTGTACACGCTGACGATGATGTCCACCGACTCGCCGCCGAACTTGTTTTGGACCATCAAGGTGTATTTGCCGGAGTCCTCCATGGATACTCCTTTGATAGTGAGGCTGGCGAACTTGCCCGAGTCCATGGCAATGACGTACTGATCGCTGGGTTCTACTTCTTGATCGTTCTTAGACCAGCTGACCAGAGGCTTGGGGTCACCGCAGACTGTGCAGGTCAGACTCAGAGTCTGAAGAAAAAAGAAAAAAACAAAAAACCAAATGCATAATGCATATTTAATCTAAAAACATTCTCAGTGGAAGTAGGTTGTCATTATCATGCTAAAGGCATAAATAAAAGAAACAGCATGACTACGTTAAGCAGATGCACATAATTCTGAATAATAATATGATATTCTGATGGTGCAATGACAACTAAAAATTAGATTTAAATATACTTGATATTTTAAATATAAACAATACTTTTTTTTCCTTTTTTTTTACATGTGTACATTATATATGTGACCCTGGACCACAAAACCTTAGGGTAAATCATTTTGAATAAATAAGCTTCCCATTTATGTATTGTTTGTCAGGGTAAGACAATCTTTGCCTGAGATACAATTATTTAAATATGTAGACAGAATGTAATATATACAGTATATATATATGCATATACATGTATATATAAATCTATATTTTATTTTTTCCTGAATATATTCAGTAAAGTTAAGTCTTTTATACATTTACGGTAGAAAATTTACACATATTATTATGGAATGTGATCTTTACTTAATATCTAAAGATGTATTTAAAAAAATATATATTTTTAGCTATTGCCACAAAAATATACCAGGCACGGTTGCCGTGAACCGAGTCCGAGTACGATTGTCCCCCCTCCCCACTCCCCCTCTTAAATTACCACATAAATAAAGAATTTTATAATGTTAAGCAGAACAGGAATGACATATAATAATTATATGTCAAATAATTTGTACATTTACAACTTCTTGCTGCCTTTCTTTACTTTAAGAATTTTACAGTGTGAAACAGATTTCTGAAGAATGTTTTCTAGCCTCTACATGACAACCCAAATCTAATGATGTTTTTGGATTTTTGTTGCTTCTATTCTAACACATTTGTATTTTTTTTTCTACATTACATGACATATTTCACAGTAATGGATCTCAACAAAGTGACTCGTTTGGGCTTTTTAGGGAGAAGAGCAGCTCAATGAAGACTCAGATATACAGTACGAAGCCCTGCGGCGGGGAGCTCTCACTGGAAACCCACTGTGTACGTGACCTCTGCAGATCACAATGTGAAAGGTCTCCTCTCCCACATGAGTTCACCTCATGTTTGCTTTAATGGATCTGAGAGCCACTGACCTGCTATGTTTATTTGATCTGAAAGAGAAAAGAATGCCGGGCGTTTCCAGCATCAACTATTCAGGCAAATCCTAATCCCACCAATATCCTTTCACTGGCAGGATACACCACATTCCCCAAGATGGCTTCATGCTGCTTGCAAGCAAAGGATTATGAGGCCAAAGACAATGGACAAGGATCTCAGGGAGCAGAGGAGTATGACGCCCTCCAGCGCACACTCCCAGGGCTGAAGTGAAGAGCCGCGGAACGACACTCACCGGCACGACTGCCTGGAGCAATACTGATCACTAATGCATTGGCTACAGCTCTCCATGGGCGAATGAAAGGAATGCTCTGGGTGCAATACAAGTTTAGGTCCATTGACAACATTTGAAAAATAATGTTGAATACCACAGAAAATGTATGTTGTCTCATTGCTCAGCTTTTAATAGCAAACAAAAGCCATGGCTACAATAACGCATTTTCAAAGGATATCTATAAGGCCAATGTTCTGGAGGTTTCTAGGCAGAAACGTAGAGTGCATAATTTGGTCACAATTTAGTTTGGGAAACAATTATCACTCTTATCTATCTATTAACTATGACTTTTTGCCTCAATTTGCTGCATAATATTGCCTCAATCTATATGACCATATTTTAGATCCCTTAAAGTGCCCCTATTATGCCTTTTCAAATATGATCTTTCATGCAGTGTGTCATGTTGCTGTGTTGCAGTGTGTCATGTTGCTGAACATAAATCTGTAAAGTTGTAAAGTTGTGACGCCGACAGTGCACGATAAATGAAGTTTTGGTCTATAAAAAAAAAAAAGAATCCACATTCGCCTAAATGAGTCGTCAGCAATTCGTCAAAATCTTTTTCTGTTACGGCTACACGTCACTAAGTAACATATTTGCATAATGTCTGCCCACGTTCTACGTCGCGAACA
>JAUCMR010000028.1:20236047-20256271 GCA_032357425.1 Enteromius argenteus | reverse complement strand
TGGCCTTTTGTATAAAGCTCAAAGGCAATTGGTCTCTCTGGCGAGTTCCCATATGTAACGTCTCCGTTCCCTCCTTCGTTCGTAACCTAGACGTTACTGCCTTAATGACAACATCAAAGTCAGAGCAGACTTCAAAGATCTATATGCCATTTCATATGCATTTCAACAAGTCAATATCTTAAGTGAATACATCAGAGGCACTGTGCCCTCTGTGACATGCTTTTTTAGGGCATTTACCCTTCAACTGCAGGGTTGTTACAGTGTTGGTGGGCTCAGAGGGCTCACTGACGCCATACATATTAGCAGACACCACACGGAACTGATAGTCCTTTCCCTCTAACAGGTCGAAGACAGCATAGCGAGGAGATCGGATGGGTACTTTAGTGCTCACTCTCTGCCAGGATCCAGCTCCGACTTGAAGCTATAACAGCCAAGAATGAAGAAAAACACACTATTACACAAATATGCATTGTGTGAGAAATGCTTTAACCTCTCACAAGAAAAAACAACAACAACTGTCTATTCTAGACAGTAATTAAATTAATTAAATAAAGATTAAATAGAGCCACAGATTGACAATGGATTTGTCACAATGCTGAAGTGAAGGGAATAACTGAAACAACTGAGAACTGAAATAACAGATTTAATAAAATTACAGAAAATTAACTTGTTTACATAATTACATAACCTTTTCATACTCAAGTCAAAAATCATGTAGCAAGTAGCATTTAAGACAATAAGACAGCCCAAAACAAAAACAAATATACATGTGTAATACTTCAGTGCAGCACACAACTTGCCTGACTATTATTATTGCATTAATAATAACAATAATAATAATAATATGCTCGTAGTGTAATTTTTAGTTATTGTCAAAAAGAAGAATACAAAAATTAAAAATGAGTCTTCGACATCAGTTACTGGAAAACAACGACAACAACAAAACAATGGACATTGTTAAAAAAGGTTTTACCATTAAAACACCAATATCAGTCAATATCTATCTCTGAGCTACAAAAGATTAACTATTGAGAAATAAATTGTTCCTGTGGGCTGTGCTGCATCATTTAATGCAAAACAAAAACTTCTTATTAAATATTATTACACCATAGGTGTTTCTTAATGGATTAAAGGTGACATAAGAAGAAAAGTAAATTGCTGAAATAAAGTTTGTGACCATTCGGCTGGGTTAACGTCTGGCAGTGAGCTGAAACTAACCTTCTCAATGTAATACCACATGGGGGCTTTGCTATGGTAGACTGGAGGGACCCAACTGAGCACAACATATGTTCGGTCCGTCTCTGAAGCACAGACATTAGAGGGAGGTCCTGGAGCTTTTCCCTCGGCTGGAGGCAAAGCACATCAAACAGAATTACTGTTTCTACCCAGAACACATAGACACACACCAATACACACACTTATACACACACTAGGAAATATCCTAGCAATTTCACGAGCTTTAAAAGCAACTTTAATATTATAGACTGATATGCGAATATCATCTTTCCTGCCGAAAGCCGCCACCGCTATATATATATATACACACACACACACACACGCACACATATGCATGCACATGGGTGACACTGGTTGATGTGTTCATTTCAACTTGAAAAAGAACCACAGATGTTTGTACGTTGCCTTCCTGATGGAATTCTCATCAAAAACTAATCAGTACCTCTCAGAAGAGAACCAATTATGGGCTAGATAATTATTGCTAATTTTGAAAGCAAAAAGCATGAAAGAATAGGGGGGAAAAGCACTAAGTGACAGCTGCTGTCATCTAATACATAATACGAATTCAAAGACACACAAACTTGACTGAGTGACAAAAGGAAGAATATTTTAAGGCAGTACCACCCCACAGTATTTAAAGATGCAGTTAAAGTGGTTTACAGATGTAATTTTTTAGCTACCGAAGGTCACTGAAGGACTGGAACTTCTCTGTTGGATTGTCCAAAGAGCAACTGGGCCGAAGACATATACATGCAGTAGTCACTATAATGTAGAAGCCATTAATGACCATGTGATCATGCACTGACTATCAAAAAATGTATGCATTTTGAATGTACAAATAATAAATGCAGAGTTCTGATTACATTGACAATCCTGCTCAAAGAACTATTGTTTTTAGGCAAACAACATTATTTTACTTAGTGCATGTTTAATATCAGAACTAAATGTAAACCACACATTATATATGCATTATATATATATATATATATATATATATAAAAATGTGTGTGTGCAGTTTGTATGTGTGCTGTCATACAATTAATTGCGATGCAGTACATAGTTAAAAAATAACATATGTCTATGTTTACATTAATATAACATATCATAAACAAGTATATTTAATGTGTAAACAATATTTTTTCTAACATTTATACATGCATGTGTGTATTTATATATACATGTTTACGTTAATATAAGACGTATACATATATATATAAATAAACATTTTAAAAATGTAACAATTTTCAGTGAATAAATCTAACTATACAGTACCTTCAAGGTCATCATAGTATGTCACAACGTCAAGTCTTCCACCGAGTTTTGTGGCTGTTAAAACAAACAGCAATACATAAACTGCATTATTAACACGCACAGAGTTGATCACTAAACGTGACTCATCATGAGGACTTTGTTTTGCTTACTATGAAGTCTCTCAAACTCTGTAGGGTCCAGAGCAGCAATGGGCTCAGACATTCTGGAGGGTTTGCCAATGCCGCGAGAGTTGACGGCCCGCACGCGAAAGTAATAAGAGTGTCCTTCAAACAGGCCCTGCACAGGATACTTGCAGATCTTTGCAGGGGAGTCATTACACTGCAACCAGTTCTCTGTTCCAACTTCACATCTGCCCAATAAGGGGAAAAAAAATAAACATGAACAACAATGAATATGGACAGTAATCAAGACTATCCTATCATTACTTACACACTGCTGTGAAAGAGTGAAAATTACAGCCCACTTTTACGTTCTGAGGAGATGATACGAGCTAAGGAGCATTTGTACGTAATTTCAGATCCATGCTTCACTTAACAGTCTGATTACCGTCCGACGAGAGTACATTTCAGCTCGATATTAATGCAGCTCAAAGTGACAGGGAACAAAATAATCACCACATCTATTAGCATATGCAAAGCATGTTTCTGGCAAAAATATGTGTTGGTAAGCAATTTCAGTAGCCTACATTGGAAGGGAAAACAAACTGTCTTTTGTATTACAGAGAACCTACAATTAAGCAACTTCCAATATAACAATTAAAGCGCAGTTAAAACTGTAGACACATGTTGTCTTAGTCGACAAACGTTGAGTTTACTTTAAAGAAGCATAGCACAAGCACGCTTATCAAACAAAATATTCCATCAGAGGAAGTTAAGTTTCAAACAACAAAACACAGAATACAGGGGGAAAGCAAGAGACCATCTTACACCATCCTTTTCGGGCTGACAAAAAGCAATTTGCAGGCGATGCAGAATAAATCCAGTCACAAAAACTGAATTTACTAAATAACGCAGAATGTCAAGGACATTGTCAAATTTTGTTTTTGTATACATCAACAGTAGGTTAGTTCATAACGCAGTGTGGACTAGTGTCTGCAAAGCTAGAAAAATACTGAAGCGCGCGTGATGCTAATAGTGTTTTCAGCCTCTGCAGCCTCATTTTATGAGTGCATGAGCACATGAGCAATCTTCAGAACTGCTCTAAGAGTAACTTTATGAGCATTTACCTTTTTTTTTTTTTTTTAAAGTAAAACTATAGTTATATACTATACAAACAGAAACCTAAAGGTAAAACAAAAATAAACAGCAAAATAAATGTTCTGTTTAACGGTGACAAATATTACTTAAACAATGTTTTGATAATAATTTTAATAGTAGTAATAGTGCTATCACTACATTATTTACCAGAAAAAAATATATATATATATTTAGCATAAAAATGTAAATACAAATAAATAAAATCAGGGGGTTTTTTTATACAATAAATTAATTAGAGATGCTTTTTATTATTAAATTTAATGAAGCCATTAAAATCGAATTAAGAAAATGAACGGAAAACAGAATTTGATCAAAATTAAACTAAATAAAAAAGGGGTCTTTTTTGTTAAACTTTTGTCTTGTTTTTGTTGATAAAATTAAAATGTAATTTCACATTAAAACTAAATTAAATCAGTAAAAATGGAATCTAGAAAAATGAAAACGAAGAAAAATTTTTTTTATTGTGACAAGGCAAATATAGGTGGGGCTGAACAAACATGATTTGTATCAACCGGCCTTTACTATAAATAGCAATTTACTGGTGATGTTACAAACAACTTATCCTAGGAAATAGATTAAATAGAGCCCAATATTTCAACACGCAACATCCCTTTCAGTTTACAGACTAGTTTCTGTGGGTGGCTAGTTAATTGCGTCAAGCACATTATGATAACATTTGTCAATCAGGTAGATTCAATAATAATCCTAATTTGCATAGAAAGAAGGCCTATTTGCAATGAAAAGACTGACAGTGACTTTATTTAAATACCCTCAGTAGGTTGTTCGAGCGCATTTAGCACCTGATTAAAATGGATTGCAGGTGGTATGTGGATAAGATGAACAGTTCTGCATGCTAAGCTAGTGCAAGTGTTATTCACACAGTGAATTCATGATGTGCTGTTCAAAAAAAGCATTGTGAAAAACCAGCTAATACAGTAAAACTGGCTCAGAAAAGTCCAGCAAACAGTCGAGCAGATACTTGACATTTTCTTATCTGATGCAATGACATTTTAAAGTGCCCAAATACGTTTTGAGGCCACTGTATCAAACAACCTGCATAAATGTATTCCCACTGGGAAGACACCTTAGTCGGCGCAGTCACCTGTCAACAAAGTATCCAATGATAGGGCCTTCAGTGGTGGTGTTAGGAGGTTTCCAGGACACAATGACATAATCTCTATTTGCATCATGGATCTTAATGTCCATTGGGGCTCCGGGAGCTTGAGGAACTGGAGGTGGACCATCTGCCAAGACAAAACATGATGACTCCTACACACTGATTCACTGAGGGAATCACTCCAAAACAGATGTATGCACTATATGAGATGAATTATGCTAATCCAGACCTTTAAAGGCCAGCAAAAGAATCACATAAGATTTCCAACAAGCCTTGGAGACGTTCACAACTCTTTACCATCAACGAAGACATAAGCCCTGTGGACCGCATCGCCTCCCTTGGTCACCATGCGGAGGGTGTAAAGACCCTCATCATCCTTAGCGAGTTGAGTAAGCGTGAGCTTAGCAACACCTCCACCAGACTCCATTTTCACCCACCTCGACTCTTTCAGGAGGTGCTCTGGAGGGCCCAAAAAAACAACATGGGGTATCAGAGGAGGGAAAATGACACTATTTCTTTTGCAGAAAAATAGACTGCAGATCTGGAAAGTGTAATCTTATGATTCAGGAAATGAGATTGGAGTGAAATGAGTCATAAACTACAAATGGGCATAAAAAGCCATTTTGTTCTGTACACGACTCGACTGCAAAACAAACACCTACAGAACAACCGGAAAATGATTATATGATGTGGGTGAATGCCACAATACATAAATGCAGCTGTCATTAGGGCAGTTACTCTATATAGCTACATAAAATACAGTATTTAGATACAAATATGTTATGAAAAAAAAATATTTATGCATTTGTAGATATAAAAAACACTACAAATGTAGAATAAATATTCATATAAGAATAAATATCAATAATTTCCTAAATATAATTTATTAAAAATAGTACTGGCCAATGATTAATTATGATTAGTCACATCCAAAAAAAAAGTTTGTGCATGCATGTGTTTACTATTATGTATATATAAATGTGTTTATATATGAAATATATTTATATATTATGTAAATTACACGAATATGTATATATATATATATATATATATATATATAAATAAATGTAAATACATGTAAATATTTTCAAAATATATACTGTATGTGTGTGTCTTTTTATATCCATAATAAATATACACAGTACACACACTCATTCATTTTCATTTATAGAGCACATTTAAAAACAACCCAGGGTTGACCAAAGTGCTGTCCAAATTAAAATAATCACATAAAAATATATATTACTAAACATAATAAGCTCTCACAGAGGAAATAATTGCATACGATGCTTTAACCTTGATCTACAGACAGACAGCATTCCAAAGCTGCCAGATCTAAGTTGCATCGAGATATTGTTATCCAGTCTCCCAAGGAGTACTTTCTTCCTTGCGCTAATTTCCTTGAAAAGAACCTCCAGGTTTTGCCTAGTGAAGTTTTTGCTTCTTTTCTTGTCTTCCATGTCAAATTAATGGAGTAGTTATGCTTTCCTACGAGTAAATTTCTCTTTTAACGGTTAATATTGTTAAACGAAGACATCTAACGCACATACATTCAAACTCTTCACCGGGATGTGACTGCTACTTTAAAACAGGATAATAAAGTGATACAATTAAAATGTAGCGGTAATGAATTCGTTTTTGCATTTTTCTTAAAAACAAATTTGATAACTTGCACTTCTAAGACTTTATCTTAAGAAATGTCTTAATTTATTTCTTGAGAAGATTTTCGTGAATCCGGCCCCTGGTCACACTATACTTTTCATTCCATTGACTTCAATTCACATCATTTGCATTTCTCTGCGTTCGTATTCATTCGTATAATGTGAAATTACGTGACCAATAGAACGTCGATATGTCACAGGCTGAATGAAAAGAACACACATTGAAAAATACAGGAAAGTATTGTAGATTGCATGTTTTTACATTTTGTTTCTATTATTATTGTTTTTTTTGTTGTTGTTGAATTTAGGGTATTAAAAAGTTGCTGCAGAGTGTGGTGTCATGACGACCGTTGCAGCATCACTTGCTCAAAGCCTAGGGTGACCACGGCTTTAATAACAATAAACACACATGCATACAAAAACCTATTTGTGCTAGCCTTTGCCAAACACCTACCATCTCTGTACCACACGGCCTCAGGCTGCAGGTTGGCCAGGTTGGGGTTAATGGTCATCTTGCAAGTCAGAGTGGCCTTATCACCTTCTTTTCCAAAGGTCACGTCAAACGTCTCAGTGAAGGTGATGTTAATCTTGGTATATTTGATCTCAGGTAAAATGGCATCTGAGAAACAACAAAACAGTTCCTGTCTTTCATGACTTGTTTTACATTTGCATACCAGATATTCTAATGAATAGAGGCCTTTACACTTACACTGGTAAGGCATCCAGGAATAAGGAGTGGACGCTTCTTCCTCTTTGCACCCTATGAAGTCGACACAAAAAGAAAGTATATAGTGACTTGGATTCATAGTCTAAATTAGATATGCATAGCTTCCAGAAAACAAGGGAAAAAGTCTTACTCTTCACAATGATGGAGGCCTGGGAGGAGACTTGTCCATGTGTGTTTGAGGCTACTGCTGTGTACATTGCAGTGTCATCAGTCACACACCTAAGAGAGCACGCATAACTCATTCACAGGTGTCTACAACTTCAATCAATACACGGCTGGATCGCAACACCGCTTCACCCACTCCACTAATTAATCAGTCAATAAATAATCAGCATGATTGCTATTTGATTGGATATATGCCACAGTCATTTCCTAATTGACATTTGGAAAGCACATAAAGTGCTTCCCCCATCGTGATGGATAAATTGGCAGTTAACTAATGCTCTAAAGTCAAGAGGATAATTGCTCCAAACTAAATGCTAATGTTGACTAGCGCCTGTTTTCGGGAACGTGTTCAACACGAGAGGCTCTGAGGCTTGAGTAGCAAACACGAGACGCAAAGGACAAGAAAATGAGAAGACTGTAATGTGACCTTCAGAGTGACCGTACTATATTAGAGCTCGCTCCCCTGGCCCCTGCGGCCTTGAGCAGAACGGCTGTGTGTCAGAAAGTGAAAGGTTTGGCCATTTTAGATGAAATGTGGGACGCCAAGCTTCACCTGTGAGGTTTGAGCACTGAATGCAAGAAGCCGTCAGGAATGTGACATAAGGGCCAGGGTGAGTTTCTGTGGGACTGACAGGGTGACAGCAGTGAAAGTCATCTCTCTGTAAGGCGCCAGAGTGTCAGATGACACCAAACTCAGCACTCTGACATTAACAGCTGACAGGAGCTCAAGACGTGGGCGGTGCACCGACCGGCCCTGGACTAAATTGGAAAAGTTCACATGCAATCCCAGTGATGTGACTTCCTTTTGTGGAAATTCACTTGTTAGTTACATTTTATTGTGTTTTAGAGGGTGAATTTTATGAAACCAAGAGTTGATGTCCTTTGGGGATTCACTGCAACCCAAAGTACTTTAAGAAAATGAATTAAGAAAATTAGTAATATTTTGGGACTATTAATATGTATGAGAATATTAGGCATATTTTTCTTAATATCATTACTGTAAAAAAGAAAATCATGCCTTATTTTAATTGTGAATTATTTGCACATGATTTATCTATTTGTTTTACTACCTTTAATTTAATTAGCTGATTTAAATAAAATAAAGAGAATTGCCACTGGGAAATAAATAAAACTTTCAGGCGCATTACTAATTTAGGTTTTTATTTATTTATTTATTTTACCTAGTAGTGATGATATAATAATACAAAATCTTACTGCATCTGAAATAGGCTATGATCTATATGCAAATGTATTTACAGTATATATTTTAGGTGAAATGTAACCTGGACATGTTTTTTTTCTCGCTAATATTCCAGCTAGGCAAAACTTTTTCAAAAGTTCAATAACTTGTACGTCTCTTTTTTTTGTCCTCTTTTTATTTTTTATTTTTTGAAAGTTTTCTTTCTGTGGCCAATTAATAACTAGGAAGTGAGCATGTAATGAGCACTCAACCTGAGTCGTGTCACTCATTCAAGTCTGTCACTCATTCTGTTCAATCCAGATCATCAGTAAACCACATTCTGTCATTGCATCACTAAAAAGTCCAAAAAGTACACAGAAAAGTTCAAATTACTTGAGGATGGAGAGGGCATGGAATCCAGCATTGCTCTCCACAAAGTACTTTCCGGAAGAAATGTCCAAGATGACATCATCCTTGAACCTGTGGGATATTTATAATATAATAACAATAGATCCACTCTGAGTTTATTTCTACATGATTACAAAAATTAAGAAATGTTTGATGCATTTAAAAAAATCTAAAGTTAAAGTGAAACTTTATAACACCAAAACAGATTTGAGAGCAACCTAATATGCTTTTCTGTGACGAATCCTCACCATTTGACGTGTGGGGTGGGATATCCCTCAACAGTGCAGAAAAGTTTAATAGCACTGTTTTCATACACCGTATGGGACCTCAGTCTAACCACAAACTTGGGGCCCCTGATCATGGACTCCTCACGGACGTATTTCTCAGGCATCTTCTT
Organism: Enteromius argenteus; assembly: GCA_032357425.1. Lineage (NCBI taxonomy): Eukaryota > Metazoa > Chordata > Actinopteri > Cypriniformes > Cyprinidae > Enteromius > Enteromius argenteus. The sequence goes on along the minus strand of JAUCMR010000028.1, from coordinate 20,246,852 downwards.
CTCCACCTGATGAAGAAGGTAAACAATTCATTGTGCTGTTGCATCATAAAAAGTCTGTGGAAAAACATATGTCTCGTGACAGAATCAGTCCTATTTAACTTTGCATGCACTCTGCCTACTACAGGCAACAGCACATTAGTACATTAAATACATGTTGAATAAAGAAAGTACTATTAAAGCAGCATGTCAATAAAGTTTTTAAAAGGAAAGAATTGTTTAAATGGCTTTACCACTCCCAGGATTCTCTTCTGTGTTTGATATTGATATTTCACCTCTTCTGCCGCAGAGCTAAAAATCACACACATTTTTAATACACTCTCAAATAAGGTACAGAACTGTCACCTGGGGTGGGACCCTAAGTTACAAAAGCTAAAAGGTACATCTCTGTACTCTTAAATGGCTCATATTCAAAATATTACAACTTTTAAAATATATTTTAGTACCTAATGTTTGCATACTGTGCCTTCTGAAAGGTTCCCACCTCAATGACAGTTTTACTCTCTATACAGATAGCATGAGAGAAACTTCTTCAGAAATCATCTTCTGGTCATCTCAGGGTAATAATCAGTTTATTCATTTTCATGTGCATTCAAACATGCAAAAGCATATCATAACTCATGCATTTCAAGCAACAGTCTTAAGTGGAAAGACAAAAAAGACGGCATTTGATATTTGATCATTTTTACCCATGTTTCACATGAATTAGCTATTATAGGTTTAAATCTATACTTAAAAAAAGAAGAAGAAAAAAAATATTGACCTTTTGACCCCTCCGAGGGCAAACAATAACTACCACTATCACAATACTGCTTTGACTTGAGATTCTCTTCACTATCATAAAATGTTCTTTGAACAAATCTGCTTTTATTCTGATATATTAAAATAGAACTAATTTTTATCATAATTTTAATAAACAAAAATAAATATTATTACCATGCAATGTTTTAATCCTTAACCAATTTTAATGTCAAAGCTTAATAATAATAATAATAAAAATTACATATCGGAAATGTACTACTGTGTCCAGGAAGTATCTGGGTATTTGGTGCAATATGTGTCCATAATATTTATATATATATATATATATATATACACATATATGATTGGTCAAGTTAAAGTATATACCTCTGGCCCAACTGCTTACCATTTCTTTTCAGTTCTTCACCATTTTAATCACCTTTCAGTTCAATTTAAATGGTCCTGCAGTGTGATAAATGTAGCCTGTGGTCTCTCTCTCTCTCACTAATATGAGGTCGCATAAGCCGCATGCATAATTAGAAAAGAGTTTTACATGGAGTATAGCGTGTCACACTGCAGGCCATGTCAACTTCCAAGTATTTCATGTCAACTACCCAGAGGACAGTAGTGACATGAAGGGATCAGTTATAGTTCAGCTACTGTAGGCTACAGGGTGTATTAGCAGAGTTATTATATGTTATACATGATGTTACTATTTTGCTACAAGTAGGTTTAGTATTGCTGATTAGCTGCGGTGATTCATTAAACTTGAACTTGCTGCTGTATTTTTTACCTTACCTGGAGTATTCCCGAACAACACATTTAGACTCAGTACTGAGGTATTCTTGACCGAAATGCTTGTGTCTGGTAACAACTGCAGCCATATTTAGCAACCCCAAGAAACCTATGAATAAAATCTGGAACAAAAACATGCAGTGTCTTTGCATACAAGACAAAACAAAATGCATTCGTTGATAGATGCATAAATTTCAATTCTGAGTTTACAGTTTCAGTGTTTCACATTATTGGGGGAAACATTTTGCCGAATGCGGCCTACTCCTGATATGATTTAGGTGTTAGGAAAGTGGACCTGTTTGTGGAGATGAACAGGAGGGGGTGTTCTGAAGCTTTGGGCCACAAGGAAGCCAAACCTCACAGCAGTTTAAAATTAGAGGTTGGGGGTTGGGATATTGGACAGTCCAAGGAGATGGATACAGTATTTAATGGTCATTTCTACTGTATAGTGTACATTAATGACGAGCTATTATTGTGTAAATGTCCTGAAAAATGGAAAGGTAACCAACTGCTTATGACTGTTTATTTTCTACTGATATATTAACAACATTACAATACAAACAAGAACACATTCCTCATATCTTTTTGATGAAAAATTGCACAAACAAATAATCATGCATTCTCAAATGCAGCATTACATTATCTCATTCACATAAGGCCCACACACAATAGCATCTACTGTGCTTATTAAACATGATAATAAAAAAGGCCTATTGATGCACAAATTCCATTAACATATTTGGCAGACGACATGTAAAAACTAACTGTTCGTTCTTTGCATAATGCATCAACAAGTGCGACAAATATTTCAAAGGTCATTTCACTCAACAGGTCACTTTTACGAGGCAGTTTTTCCACAAACAAAGCAATGTCAAAATGTGTCCAGTTACTCATTTACCCATATTCACAAAGCACTGAAATTGCCAACTTTTTATGAATCATTTGAAAGTTAAGCGCAGTGGCCAGTCAAGCAAACATCATTCGAGACAGTTCGACATCCAACCAAGGTAAGGTTCAAAAGTTTCCTTAAGCATCAACGATTTTGTATTTCCACAAGGACAACTCTGTATTATAATTTTAAAAAGTGTGGAAATAAGGGGCCAGACATACTCACCCCAGGAGAATACAAGAGCGCGACGCGGAGGTAGATGAGCCTCTACCCGCCTGTGAGAAACCAGCTGATGAAAAGCAAAATATTACCCATGCGGAATGTTGCCTCTCCCGCATCCCATTTATGGATAGGCATTAGACTATATATAGCAATTACACTAACTTCCCACATCCTTTCGCACAGATATTAAGATACCGTTGGATACTTAATGAGTTATAAAAAAAACAAATCAAAAAAACAAGTGATAGCCTAGTTTAAGGTGGGTCGAACTGAAATCATAGTATTGGTTAAAAGTAAATAATTGATTTGAATGAGCCTAATGGAAAGACTCGGTTGCCAAACACGCAGTAAACTGTGGAGGCGCATCCAGTAAAACACACTATTAATTAATTTACAGAATTTTAACATTACCACAAAATACATAACAAACGAGAAAAGAAAAAGAAGAAGAAAAAATCCCAGGAGATTTACATTTTTTGAGGGATAAAAGAGAAACAAAATAAGATACACTTAATTCCAGCAATATTTTGTTGTGCAGTGACAAACGCATCCTAAAGCATATGACAAATTTGATTGAGTTCTTAAAATAAAGTTTTCAGTAAATCAAAAAGTGCAGAATCCTGTTCAAACAGCATTTACTAGAGGAAATTAATGAACTTAGAAAAGTTCCTGGCTGTAACATTTTAGCTTAATCTGCATAATCCACCTTCACGTGACATAAATTACAGTTGATCACATGACTTGCAGCGCAAGCGCAGTTTCCACGTCACAAGGTAAACACTATCAATGCACAGAAGCTGCAGTGTCTCTTTCAGGAAAGGAAGTGGTACTAAAGCACTCCGAAGTGACTCTCGACCGCACAGTGTTTCGGAAAGATAATAACTGGGCTGTCCTACATTAAGACTTTCACCTAGATTAAATAAAAACCGTTTAAAACCAGCGCTCTCTCATACCAGTAGGACGTAAAAACTTTATGTAAACTGAACAGACATTTCAGACAATAGCAGGTAACTGTCGTCGTCTTCACTTAAGTTTGTTAAATGTTTTATTTAACTTGTTTATTTATTTATCTAAAGTATATATGTCATATTTAAATATGTTACTTTAGCCTGCAACTTTGTGTTATGCTCAATGGTATGACTTTGTCATATGGAAGTTTTATATATATATATATATATATATATATATATATATAGTTTTATGAACGCTGATAATAAATTCTCTCTTGTCCTCGGTAAGATGAGCGGACTTGCACCGTCTGGAAGAATGAGATTCATTGCAGTTGCTGTCATACTTTGTGCTGGATTTTTCTGGCCAACAGCCTTTGGCCATCCTCGGTATGTCAAGCAAAAACATTACATTTATGTATTTATACAGTAAAAGCTTTAAGACAGAATTTTTTTATTTATTTCACATAGACTGTTTGTATTTTCCCGTGTTTATTGAACAAGATACACGTTAGGTTACAGAGTAAACATTAAATAGCCTACAGTACAAGAGGTTTGAGAGGGTACACATTAGCAAACAACTTTTTACAGCAACGATAACAAAACACTAACAGTTCTTTGTACAATTCCTGATTAATTCATGTATTTTTGTTTAACTGACCGACTCAGAAATGTGACTACACTTGTCATGCCGACACAAATGTCATGAAAATCTTCTTTTCCAGTATGTTTTGAGGAAATGTTCTAAAAACCTGTTTGCGGTTTGAAATAGTTGCGTAAGGCACATCATTTTGACTGTAATAATAATAATAATAATAATTTATTAACATTTTGGTAGTATTTTCTACAGCATTCAATAATTATATTTGATTCATGATATTTAAATAATTGTACCGCTAATAAACATTGTCACAATATTTATTATTGTACCAGTTAAAGTATAATACTGAAAATCTAAATCTGCTGAAAAATACTATTCAGAATAAAAGAAATTATACAATGAGAATTTGCCATTTGCCAGAATTCGCATTACAGCTTATATAGTGTAGTTAATGAGATTCATCTATTTGCGTGCCCACTTTTTTGGTTCTAATATGTATCTGATACTGTGTCCACAATTTCTATATTGGCCATTTTTCAGATTTATTTTTTGTATAAAATGTTTGTCAGATTGTGATTGTCACCCTGAAATTATAAATGAATGTGAATTGCTTGCTTCTTTTAGGGGAGAATGGACAAAACTGATCCTGACCCACCACTGGCCACAGACGTTTTGCACTGTATTGTATAACATTATACTTTCCATTATTTAATCGTTATTACTGCAAGCGCACCATATATTGCTCCTCCACTGGGTATCAGGGGATAAATTATGTTTGTTTGTTTTGTTTTTTTTATTTCTAGATGGAAAAATGCACAACAAATATAAGCTTTTGGACTCTGCATGGATTATGGTAGGTTTATCAAGATGAATGTTCCTCTTAATGTTTGTCAAAGTACAACACTATTTACTATTTGGAGGTGCATGTGACGAGTTGGGACATTTTATTTAATAGGCACTAATTTTCAACAAAATCAGAGTTTATTAGCTGTGTGACATTAGGGATTTATGATCAGTGTCTATATATTGTTTTATTGCAATCAATACTGAATTATAACAAAGGCAAAAAAACAAATGAAAGAGTATAGATTTGTAATATCATCCATCATATTGACTGTAATAACTATCTGAAGTATTAGGTAAAGCCGAAGACTTAAGGAAGACCACAAAAACATTTACTATAACCATAAATAAAAATAAATGAGAACTTTAAATTTGTGCAATATTGTTGACTCTCGTGGTAAATTATTTATGATGTTCCTCATTTTCATAATAAATTTTCCTCTGATAAGGATGACAATGCCAGTGATTGTAAGGTTGTAAAATTAATTATAGTTTGCGTCAATAAAAATGTTTCTTTGTTGTTGCAGGCCCAACACTGGCATGAGGTGCAATACATCCTGGCATTTTAATACCAGTTTGATTGAGGTAATTTGTGCCCATGCTCGCCCTGTTAGATGTCATATATTTTAGTGCAATGGACATGTGCTTAACATGTGCGTGTTTTGCAGGATTTAATACCAGAGATGGAGAAATACTGGCCAGATCTACTGGCGCCTTCTTCCCCTGAATTTTGGTATGTTTAAAAACTTTATTTTTTACATTTAAATTAACTTTATCTATTTATTGGAGTACATAATCGACTTTTATTTATTTCTTGCTTGCTTGCTTAGGAAATATGAATGGACAAAACATGGAACCTGTGCTGCGAAAGCAGAGTCTCTGAACAGTGAACATAAATACTTCAGCAAGGCTCTTGAGCTGTACCACAAGTATGACCTTAATAGGTAAGTTCTTGTTTTTCAGTGGTTATTGTAAAACCTGAAGTTGTGACTTTCAGTACATTAGGAAGTACATTGAGATAAAGTAAAGTTGAGCAAAAGATGAGAGTATTTATAAATGATAACTCTTTCATCATACACAGACATTGTTACACCTAAGTTAAAAAAGTAATGAAAGCAGTAAAACTAATATTATAAAACTGATATTTCTGACTCAAAATTCTGATTGAAGCCTCACTCAGACAAAACAAATAGCACGTATATGCACAACAAAGCTAAATTTAATAATAATGGGATAGTTCAACCAGAAATGAAAATGTTGTCATAATTCACTCATCCTCATGTTGTTCCCAAACTTCTCGAATTTCTTTGTTTTTTTTTGAGCATGAAAGAAGACATTTTGAAGAATGTTGAAGAACTAAACAATCTCTGGTAGCCACTGACGTCCGTAGTATTTATTTTTTCCATATTATAGAAGTCAATGGCTACCAGCAACATTCTTCAAAATACTGAAGAATGTTGTGTTCAAATCGTAACAAAAAAACTATATTGCTGTGCAGAGGTCGAAGTGCTGCGAAGTGCTCTTCTGCCATACATTATAGTTATCTTTTTTTTATCTGCTTAAAAAATTGCCACATTTTATTTTGTGTCACCATACTTACTCGTGTAACTAGTCATGAAACCGTCTTTAAATAGGGAAACCCTGGAAATTTGTGGCTTCTAACTTCATCCTGGAATGGATGGAGCTAAGCTAAACACTAACATATTGGCGCTGCACGCTAGAGCGATTTAAGAAGGGAGAGATATGTATCAACTTGTCTAAGTTGAGGGAAGAACATAGTGGAATATGAAAAACTATGGCGTTTTCCTTTAAGATGAGTAAATTATGACACAACCTCTATTTCTGGATGAACTATCCCTTAAATGTAGCAAATAATAATGTTGCTCAGCAAGGGTAAACAATAAAACACTGATTCTAATTACACATATAATGGCTGCACAGTTATAGGTGCAATGATATAAACACTACCGGGTAACACATTTCGGCTATCTCACAGAAATGTGTTAACCAACAGCATTATACCACCCAGCAGTAGTTGACACTGGTTTCCTCATGAGTCTTTTGTGTTTGCAGTGTTTTAATGAAAAACCATATCGTGCCCTCTGAGAAGCACTACACAGTAAGTAATTGTCTAACTGGCTGTATTCATCATTTACACTGACACTGAACCTATATATATATATATATATAAGTAATTCAGCAGCTAGGGTTTCATTGGTGTTGTTTACTGTAATGGTTCAGTCTGCTGTTTCTGTTCCTGTCTGTGATTCCACAACTTTTGATTACGTGAATGATATAATTGAAATGACGATCAGGGTAAAAATTTCCCAAAGTGTCATCCATCTAATAAGAGGCCCCAAAAAATTTTCCTAAACCACAGTGTGCGTTATACTTGCCAAGAAGCAACATCAGCATTTCAACACACATAGCCTGACGTCTTGCAATCTTTAGTTGCATTTTTTTTAACTTCTCTATTTTTGGGGTGAGGTAGACAACAATCTTGTGATTATGGGCACATGTGAGTAAATGTGACATATTTCCCGTTTTTTTTAGCTGGATGAGGTGGAGACAGCCATTACTAGCATGTACAATGTGAAGACAAAGATTCAGTGCGTCCATCCAGAAAAGGTATGTTTACAGTAAGGCATTTAGAATGGAAATGAATGGATTTCATTTCTGGTTTTGTTTTGTTTGTTTGTTTTTCTAGGAAAAATAAGGGACAAGACAAATTTATTTTTTACATGATTAACATATTTTTATTATTAATAAATTTTTTTAATGCAACAAATGCTGTCAATTAAACCTCACTTGCATTGAATGCAAATGAATCGTCTTGAAAGTACATGTTGTCTATTTTGGTTTCCTCATGACTTGGTATAGAGGGAGCCTGATCTGCTCAGGGCAACAGTGAGATGCACAGTGACCACAGTTTGCCATCAGTTTCGTGAAGGTGAAATCTCATTTCTTACTTTATTTCTCAGGGAGGCCAGGTTCAGATTTTGGGCCAAATAGAGATCTGCGTTGACAGGGATTTCCAGCTGATGGATTGCGAAAAGTCAACCGAAGAAATCTGGAGCAATGACATCCCCGCAGTGGCTGTCAGTGGCCAGCTCAGTGTGTGTGATCACTCCATGCCGGTCTATTACCCCCCAGTGCCCAGCAGATCATAGAGGTGGGCAACCTCAGACCTCATGTGCGAGCGTGGGGCCACTGAGCATAACAAGACAAGAATTAATTCTGTCTAGTTTTTGAAATGCTGGAAGCAGTTGAAAATCTTTCCTGTTTACCCTATCTTTTTAAATAATCGCACATTAAATTCCTTTTTTGTTTTAAATGATTAATGCTGGAACAATCTATTGAAGGTTTAAGGGCGTATAGACTGCTGTATTCTATGGTTACTGGGTTATAATTTTTTTTGGTGCTGTAGGTTTTAGTGTATCGTTTTACAGTAAGTGAGTTTTCTTGAGTGAATTTCACAAAAACATGTCCAGATTCTATTTTCTGCAAAATTTCAAAGAAAGACAAAAATGTAATTGGCGCATGTTATACATTAGGAAATGTTTTTAGCAATATAACAATTTTCATGACAGTTAAACACTGACCACCTGACCACAGTGCATCTAGACATGTTATGTTTCTCCCATTCACATTCTTCTTAATGATTCTCATTTAGTAGTACAGTATTACAGTAAAACAATACAACTATGTATAAATGTTCATCGATATAGATAATATAGCACTGTTGTGTTCATAAATCAGAAAGATTTTTTTTAGCAATGTGCTCAATTTCCTTTAAAATAAATCACAATGCAATAATTTCAGTGATCCTTAAAGCAAACCAAGTCTTATTTATTTCTTTCTGTCTAGTCTGTAATATTCTGCCTTTAATATATTTCATCTGATAAATTTGTTATTATGACTGAGACTGAAAGAGACCTTTCATGTCTTAATTTGCGATGTTAATGTGTAAAATATGTGGTAGGTTTTGGGCTTTGGGCCTAATGGCTGCAGTTGCACATTTAAGCTTCTGCCGCTGGAGGGCAGCACATGCATTCTGCCAAAAAAAAAAAAAAATCACATTGATGTTTACAGAGATATGTTCTTTACATGTACGTTTTATGAAAGTATGATAATTGTGAACTGTAGAGAGAAGAGTTGACATTTGCACAAGATGTGTTCTTTTCAAACACAATTATTAGATGATTAGATGAATTATTGCATTTGATATGCAACTCAGCTTGTGAAATACATGCCTAATCTTGTATTTTATACTGGGGAGATATTTATACTGCTGGTCAAATACGTTTTATACAGTAGGTGCAAAGGTTTGTAACTTTTAAGAATCTGATAAATGCCATACATCATCCACTTGAAATTATATATTTTTTTTGCAATGCAGTGACAATTGAATAAATACCAAAAAAAAAAAATCATTGAATCTTGGTTGTCGAAAATGTCTGTGTCTTTGCAGTGTCCCTGATAGAAACAACAACCGTGTGTTCAAATTAGTTTTTGTGGGGGGTTTTTGTTGTTGTTTTTTTTCTCTAAGGCCATTTAGGCATTTATGATTGCCGGTGCCATGCATTAGGGAATGTGATGAAGGACTTCTTCATTCACCTGTACACATCTATTTCTCAAAATTATACCCGTCTTTGAAATGCAAAGATATTCACTTGTGATTTTCTCACAGTTGGTATTTACTGATGGTTCCACACTAACTCTAATTTTCCCACAACAATGAGCAAAAGTCAAAGAATGCATGTGGAATGTGCAATTAGGACGTTTAAAGTATGTAAAATGTTGACATAAACCCTTCCAAATAGCCTGACAATAGAGCAGATAAAGACCTCAGAATATTTGCTAGAACAGTCTCCTGATCTATGGTGCAGAGAAATGAACCAAAACATTTTTTGTTGTTCACAAAATTTTGTCTGTTACGTACAGAAGTCTACATGACTGTTCAACAGTTTAATAAACTGTCATTGTAGGCAGCATTTTAAGGCAACACTTATGCTGTGAAGACTTTTAAAAGGTGGAAAGCTTGATTCTATATTTGTTGGGCCAAGTTAGTATTGTACAGTATGTATTCTTTCCATAGAAGACAATTCTATGTTATTTGAAATCCATCCTACCTAGTGGTTACATAGGATAAATAAGTTCTATGTCTATTTCTAAAATGGAAAGCATTTTTCATTCAAACACCAAACTGGACTAAAAATCAGTTGAGAGTGGTGTCTCTAATGGAATTTACAATACTTAACATTGTTGCCTAGTGTTTCAAATTAGTTCTACAGTTAGGATGTTACCAAAAGAATACGTAAATGATTTCGCAGAATTCATTATAAGTTTTCTGTTTATTAAAAGAACTCAAGTTAATTTGTGAGATTGTTTCAGTTCAACTTTCATATTATCAGTGAAGTTCTGTCTTTCCAGGAATAATTTAGGCTACAAATTAAGCTCCCACAAATTTGTTCCCTCAAGTTAATTCATTACATTATTTTAGTCAAATCACACACACACACACACACACACATATATATATATATATATATACACACACACACAGTAGTCAACTTTCAGTAGTCAAGTGGATCATAAATGTTTATCAAAGTTGACCTAAAACAAGAATGGTATTGTTTTGGTTTGAGGACAACTTTCGTGAAAGATTTTGATCCACTTCAAATGTCGACTACTGTACAGTCGTGGCCAAAAGTTTTGAGAATGACACAAATATTAGTTTTCACAAAGTTTGCTGCTAAACTGCTTTTAG
>JAUCMR010000028.1:20210277-20225897 GCA_032357425.1 Enteromius argenteus | reverse complement strand
ATGTTCAGTGCTTTGCTACAATCTGTATTGTTAAAAGCGCTATATAAATAAAAGTGACTTGACTTGACTTGACTAAACATAGTCTGGGCTGGAGTGCCCTCTGGTGGCTTCAGAAAGGAACTCCAGGGAAGATTGTTACACCCTGCAGCTAAAAAGAGCTGCGGTCAGAGCATTAACCTGGCAGAAATGCTTTAAACACTTCAGGCAATACAGAAAAATGCTGCAATAAAAACAAAATTAATTTAAACTGATTCAGTTCAGTGAGTTTAGGTTTTAGCACAAAAAAATAGAAGTACATAGCATCACTGGCATATAATTGCATGTGATTTAGCCTAAAGGATACACTGAGGTTTTTCAACCAACACTTTGACCAGACAGAACAGTACAAGTATATGGTTAAACCTAATTTCATAAAAATAAAGCTTCTTACAAACTGTTCATTGAAAAGAAGCCTTCATAAATGAAAAAGTTCTTGATACATTTAAAAAGTGTAATTTAACATCATTCCAATTTTCTTCTCTCTCTCTCTCTCTCTCTCTCTCTCTCTTTCTCTTAGTTAGGTAAACTAGGCAAAATATGTAATTTACCAAACACAGCTTGAAAAATAATAATTTTCTGTGTTTCTAAGTTTAGCATGTGCAGGATAATGATGATGATGCATCAGCCAATGTGTTATTCTAGCACATTAATAGAAACATTTCTTAATTTAGTTGTCATAGAATAACATTAAACTATTCATTGGGATTTACTAGCAGAATTTATGAATGACTTCTAAGATAATTCTTATATAAATTGTCATTAATGTAAAATCCTAATTTTACACAAAGGATCTAATTTTGTCTTTTTAATTCAAAATGCAAATTGTAATTTTTACTCCACAAATCTATTAAAGCACTGACGTGTCTACAGATCCCTTATTAAAAAACGGACATAAAAACCAGTGTCACTAGATCACTGTTTTTAGAGACACAAAGATGTTTTGACTGACTACAGTTTGCAAGTGTTGATATTCAGATGAAATGGCAAAATTAAAAATAGCATATCCATTCATCAAATGTAGAGATTAGATTCTGTGCCATATTTGTTCAACAGAAAAATCTTCATGGTCATCTTTCCTCTTGGAGCACCTTACCCCATCTTACCCTGCGGAAAAAGCAGTATGTCAAATGAGGATGTTGAAATGTACTATTTATGACAAACAATATCTGGGTTACCAACCGCATCCACTGAGATTATGAAATGCAAAACCACAGTACACCTTGCTTTCCCATAAATCCAAGTTTATGTCATCCCTCAGATTTAAAAAGGTGAATTAAGTTAAAAGTACACATGTGAGCCTGAACCACAAAACCAGTCAGCAAGGATATATTTGTAGCAATAGCCAAAAATAATGACATGTATAGGTCAAAATTATCGTTTATTCTTTTGTGTCAAAAAAATTGAGTAAAGTAAATTAAGATATTAAGTAAACATCGTGTTCCATTAAGACATGTTGTACATTTCCTACCATGAATAAACATAATTTTTGATGAGTAATATGTATTGCTATGACTTGCTAAGGACAGTTTAAAGGCGATTTTCTCAATATTTATAATTTTTTCCACTGTCAGATTCCAGATTTTCATATAGCTGTATCTCAGCCAAATAATATCCTATCCTAACAAACCATACAACAATGGAAAGCTTATTAATTCAACTTGATGGCTTGATTTTGTGGTCCAGGGTCAACTAGTGTAAAAATACAGAAGTAAAAGTTTTCAAACACTCCTCCCGTTTTCCTTTGGCCAGAAAAACATAGATCTGCCCTAAAATCACTCAATGCTGAGCCAACAATCGCAGCATTGTTTGCATAGCACCATAGAGCCACAGTATGTTTTTTCAAGGGTGTTTACATATGAATGGCTTACTAATAGCCCCCTCAGCATATTTAGTTGAAATAGAACAAATTATTTTAACGTAAGAAAAAAATGACACCCTTCAGCTTTAAGGAGCTCAGTGTTTGGGGAGGGTTCTTCACTACAGCATGAGTGTTGAAGGTGGTTCTGAGGAGGACAGCTCCAGTCATCTCTGCCGTGCCACAACCGAACTAGCGCGAGCAAACGTCCCAGAACCTGAATGTTTGGCTCTGTCATGGCCTCCCCCCTCATAAGTGAGCATTATGGATTAGTGGAGGGGAGGCGACTGTAAATCCCCACTGTTGTGCTGATCTGGATTTAAACGCTGGACAGATAAATTGTCATTTGAGGATAGTAGCAGGCGAGCCGGGACAATGGATACGAACATGCGCAAATTTACGGTGAGAAGATGGTTTTCCGTGTACCTGCGCAGAAAGTCGCGATCCAAAAGCTCGAGTTTATGCAAACTAGAGGTGGGTATCACTTTATATGCTTCGTTTAGCAACCTGTGTGTCTTGTTTCTTGAATTAAATGTGTGGAGCGTCTGTCAACAATGTCGAAATCTCACGGTTGCCGTGTAAAGTTGTGATAAAGTGCGAAATGTGAAAACGCAAAGGCAAATATTTCGGTGTTCAGTGTTCCCGGGATTTAGTAACAAAGCTCTTATTTTGTTATTTGCATCAAGCATGCATTAGATATTCGATTAGAAATCCCATATATTTTGGTTTAAAATAGCCTGAACTAGTCGAAGAACAACACAAGCTAGCCTATAGGAATGTGTAGATAATTCACTATTATTGAAGGATCCTACGGGATCAAAGAATCCGCTAAGAATAAAACAAGATCCCGCTGCAGTTCTTACAGTATTTGTTTCATTTTTTGTATGTTGTGTATCTAAACTGTTGTGGTTAACTGCAGCAGAAGAATTTTACAAAACTGTAACGTTAAGAGGTTTTTTTGTAAGTTTCTTTACATTTTTGTGGTGTCCTACAGGAGCATTTCACCATGGTTTATAAAGCATTTGGGACCATGATAGTTTGACTGGGACTTGACCCTGCCAAAATAACACATTCTAATAGGTAAAAACAACATCAGTTTATTGCACATAAACCATCACATTTGTTTAATTTAGGCTGTATGTTTGAGAAAAGAAAAAAAAACCTATATATATATATATATTCTGATTATTCTGATGGTGCTTTGTCTCAGTGTGGGCAAAATTCAAATTACTATCTACACTCTACACTAATTATATTATAATTAAATATTATTATTGCCCACAATTGCTGGAGAGTTTTTAGTGTGGCCTTCCTTTGTATGCTTGTTATTGTCAGCACATTTTACAGTAAAGAATTAAAAAAGAAAAGAAGATTTAATAGCTGAAATGTCTACTGACATTATACTGCTCTGTAAATAAATTTTCATTTACAGTTAGAATCTTTACAATATACTCATCTAAATGATTTAAGTCACTGTATTTGTTCTGCCAGATTTTCTAGCCACAACATCCAGTATTTACTCCAGTGTGTGTTTTTTAATAATATAATGCAAGATTGAACAACTTTTTAAAATTTTATTTAATTAACAGTATACAATTTTGGAACAACTGCAGTGTTATTCTCATCAGAAGCAGTACACACCAAGTTAGACACACCAAGTAGAAGCTGTCAACAACAGCATGTCCTGGTTAAATTTCTAACAGCTGTGGACCCTTCGTCATTCAGTCCTGTGTTGTTTTTGCTGAACCCTCTAATGTCTGCTTGCAGCAATGATCAAACTTGACATACCTGTCTCTCAGTATTAATAGTTAAGGCCTCAAAGGGTTGCACTCCATGAAACATCTGTGCCCTTGCCCTGATGTCCACTAGATGATGAAATGGACCCAACTTTTTATGTCTTCCAAACTGATGTGTGTTTCTGGAATGACGACAGTAGAGCACATTTAGGCTAGCAGGCTGTGTTGGAAATCAGTTAGCATCTTGTGGAAAACCACCAAACAAATGTCTGGTGGTTTAAAGCTATATGCACCACTGAACCTGACAAAACTCTAGACACAGCCTTTTGAAATGATGGGTCATGGAATGTTCAATTGCCAAAACAGGATTGAAATATTGGAAATCCATATAATGTTTATTTTTAGATTAGCAAAGTACTGCATGTACTGTACTCTACAAACTAAATGACCACATTTAGCTTACATCATTAAGATGTCAGTTAGATCCATACTGTGAATGCTACAAGATCGGCCTATTCCAAAGGAACTATTGCATGCACACTCTTTTCTAATTATTATGTCTTCTTATCATTTCACTGTTGAAATGATAAACATGTCCCAATGTTTATTAATTCCAGCCAGTAATTAAATGAACTCATTATTTCTACAATGTATTCCTGGCAACAGCATAGCGAATTGGAATATGTGAAACATTAGACTCTCACCTGGCTGTATATTGATATTTAAATTTCTTTTAATGCTAATCAGATCAAAAATCTTCCCAAAAATGTGTTTCTTCAATAGATTTTTTTCAACACTCTCCATATCTCATAGACAAATTGCTTTTGTTTGCACATGCACAGAAATAAATAAACCATGCAGAATTCAGATAAATACAAGCATATGGACCCTTTTCACATTTCCAGGTTTCTCAGAAGCAGAAGTCAGTGTAGTTGGGTAATTATAGTAATAGGTGTATTTCAATTTTGCTCAAATATCAAAAGAAAATGGGAAAAAAAGTGTTTTCTCAGCTTGCAAAATAAGGAAACAAATATGATTTACTTTGCTGATGACTGCTGAAACATCACAGTCTGTGAAAAGGCACATTATCAGTTGATTTCATATTTCTAGAGGATTAATCAATGTTAATCAGGTTAATGCATTTACAGGACACATACAGAATATACCTGTAAATATGACTAAATTTCTACGTGCATGGAAACATGGGCAATGATATTGATGTTTAGATGTCCTTTATTCATCTACTTCAGGTTATGACCTCAGGCTATAATAAACCCCACTGTGTGCAAAAGGTATTTTGTACCATATTTATAAATGTATATATTAACTCTGGATTTGAAATGTCAGTATCTCTGAGCATTATGAGTTTAGATGCTCAGTCACAGTGTTTTGAGAAGGTCTTGGTAACCTTTACTGCAGATAAAGACAGTCTGTGGTCACAGAGCTCTGAAGAGCTGATCGTATTTAAACACCAGTGATAAGTATAGTCAGCATATAACACAGCCTGGGTAATGAAATGGCTGGAGTAATTTAGTTAGTGCTAGCACAGGCCCATCACTAAGCTTAGCTTTGAAGTCATCAGGTTTGGCAAAAGCAGTCATGCGGAGGTAAAATGATAAGAAGACAGGTTTAATTAAATGTGAGACCAGTAATCAACAGTGCAAAATGCAAGACGAAAAGATCAGTGAATGATGTCAGTCTGTGATGTAAAACCAAACAACTTCCCAATGTGATGTTAACATGAAATATATTACATTGGGTTTTTAGTGTTGTGGTTTTTGATTCATGAGTATTTTAAATGAATAATTCAACCAAATATGACAATTCGCTGAAGATTTACTCTCAGTCAATCCATCCAAGATGTAGATAAATTTGTTTATTCAACTGATTTGGAGAAATTAAACATTGATCACCAATGGATGCTCTGCAGTAAATGGGTGCCGTCAGAATGAGAGTTCAAACAGCTGATAAAAACATCACAATAATCCACACATCTTACAAACTTACATCTTGTGAAGGACAAAACAAAATTGTATTAAGCAGTGCTTGTTTGCAATAAAGAAATCTATATATCTATATATTTTTAACTTCAAAGTGTTGGTTTTGGTTAAAATATGAGCCCTCTATCCAAAACATTGCCTTCTCTGTTGAAAAAGTAATCTCGTCTGAATCAGGAGAGAAGTTTGCACTGTTCAAGCACATTTCTAAATATACAAATGTATGTACAGTAATGTATGTAAAAATATAAATGAATAAAACATATAAAAACATGGTTTGAAGAAAATGTCTTAATGATAAATTTGTTTTTTACAAACATAAAGCTGGCAGTAATTGATGGACTGGTTTCATGTGGATTATTATAATGTTCATATGTTTGTACTCTGAGTCTGACGGCATCCATTCACTGCAGTGTAATGCTAAATTTCTTCAAATCTGTTCTCATGAAGAAACAAACTCATCTACATCTTGACCTCAGGGTGATTTTAAAATTTTACTTAACATTTTAAAAAGTAAAATGTAATTTAGACCTTCATGGTCTGTAGTTCATTTATTTTTTAATAGAAACTTTAATGCTCTGTTTTTACACACAAAGAATATATACCTTTTTTTATATCAAACTTTCCAGACAGAGTAGGCTTACTAGGCAGGTGTTTATCCAGCTAAATCAACCTAGACCATAAAGCAGTCAGATAAACTACCCACATATTTTCCTTCTCACACTTTAAACAAGCATTCAGCCAATGAATCCATGAGAATCGTTTTTAATCTACAGGAGACAGGCTTTTATGCAATAATTAGTTTTTTATTTTGTGCCAGACACCTGAGAGGATATTAAGAAATCAGGAAAAGGCTCAATCTTCTCATGTTGTTCCCATCAGACCATTTTAGCTAAAAACACCTGAAATATCAACCCTTCAGTTTCAGTAAATCTGAGCATAGGTGTAAAGAGTACAGTGAAATATTTGTCTCTGAAGACTGAATGCTTGATTTTTTTTTGTTTTTTTTTTACCTGAGGTAAAAAAGGAGAGGAATGGCAATTACAAGTTCAGCACTGCATGGGAGTGAAAACTAGCTTTCAATGACATTATTATTTAACCTCTTATTTTCCTTTCAGTTTTTGAAATCCTTTGAGTCGTTAATTGAGTTGCTATGAAACCTACAATTCCTCACAATTCCCAAAGGTAGCATAAACAAAGCAATATTTTTGCATAAGACAAAAGACATTGTTCTGCTAAGGTAATAACAACTTTATCTGTGTTTACAGAATCAAAGAAATACAGACATGAATAGAGAATGAGATGAGAATATAAAGGTCACAAATGACTATGCATCTGCTTACAAAGGATATATTGGCCTAACAAAAAAAATATTTCTTTATTTAAAGTTAATTATGTTCATGAAGCCAGGTAACTACTGCCATGTAATATGTTCTTTGAAGAAGCAAGATTTCAGTAATCTTTTTTTTTTTTGTGTGTGTGAAGGAAACCATGTAATTCTGGGCTCATCATTCTGGGTTATGTATAGTTTCATCTATAATTTGATGCATGCAAAGTTTATTAATGAGTCATCATATAGCTAATCTACTTATGCAAGAGAGCTGAAGTCAAATCTAAGCTAAAGTCCAGGTATTAATTTCTATACCGGGATCTAACAGATCTGTTTCCATATCAGGTTATGTAATGCTGTCCAGATTGTCACATGTCGGATTTGCGAAGATACTATACTTTATGACACATGCATTTGTTTTCAAACAGAAGTTAATTACTTCAGTGCACCAAAATTCACCTTCTGAAAAATCTGTACATGCCAAGAACTACTGGAAAATATATTGTAAAAATAATGTGAAATAATAGAGCACAAATAGTCAACAATAAAATCTGTGTGAGCACATGATTTTATACAAATGTGTTGACTGAAAACAGCGCAGTGGCTACTTTATTTTGAAGTGAAACTGAACTAAAATAGGAATCTTTGTATGGCTGTGCTAATTGTTTTGAAAGAATTGACCTTAGCTTGTAGAAATGTTTAAAATATATCCAGGACTGGATGTATGTGAAATGTGGATGTGAAAATATATCTTATAAAACTCTACTAAGTTCTTCTGTTAGAATAAAGCAGTTTATATATACAGGAAACTTCATTCTTTCACTGCACGTTCTACAACCCTAACCCTAACCCTAACCCTAAATCTACACTGAATTTATTATATGTTTAATTACTATTATTATTACAGC
Source organism: Enteromius argenteus (assembly GCA_032357425.1). NCBI lineage: Eukaryota > Metazoa > Chordata > Actinopteri > Cypriniformes > Cyprinidae > Enteromius > Enteromius argenteus. The sequence continues at coordinate 20,218,032 of JAUCMR010000028.1, read as the reverse complement.
CTAGAGTCTCAGCAACCATCATACAATTTTCACCTGGTGGATGACAAATAGGTGAACAACTTCATTGTACATTGAAGACTACTATTATAGACTGGGCTTAGCCTAAGCCAGTATTAGGCCATAGTTCAGTTTGGACATTTAAGTCATTTATATAAACATGTATTAAATGTATTAAACATGTATATAAAAAAGTATTACTGGTGTGCATCTTAATTCAAAACAAAGGAACTGACATGTTTTAAGATCAGTCAGTGCAAGTTTCTTTTAATTGATTTACATTTTAGTCCAGGACTAGGCTTAAAGGCTTGTTCACACCAAGCATGATAACTATAAAGATAAAGATAACGATAACTATATTTGTATCCACATTAGTGAATGATATCATCTGTTTATTGTAAGCTCAAACACGTCTGCCGCTTTAAATTCTCAAGCGCGTGATAGCAGGATTGATTCTGATTGGTTGTCAATCAGCTAGAAAAAAAATCATCAGCTAGAAAAAAAATATTCTGAAAATGATTCCAACAATATCAATAAATGGGATTTTTCTTTGTACTTAACAGTAACAATTGAAATGAACATTGGTGTTTTACTAAAATTTATGAAAGCAGTCAGTCACTATAGGCAATGCATTGCAGAGGTTTGACAACAGTTTTTTAGGCCCTTTGCATTGTGCTGTGCAAAAGAACACCCTTTATTTGTGGAAAAATCACTGCAGTGCTCAGCTTTGCTTCATTTTGATTCAAAGGCCTGGAAATTTGATTAAAATTGATCACATTTGAGCTATGATGAGCAATCAGTGATTACTGGATATTTGTATTTAGATTTATGGATTGTTATAGCAATGTCATACTGTGTTGCTAGGACTATTCATATTTAATAAAATGAGTTAACATGCTCTTTGTGGCAGATTGTGAGCAGACAGAAGCTTGTCTATTGTGTAGGCTGGTGTAGAGCATCGATGATATTACAATACCACACAGTGCTGTATTTCAAGATCCATCTTTAGATTACGGTACCATCACAGCAGTCCTGTCGCAGTCTTTTGCAGTAAAATGTAAATAGATTTTTGGCACTACAATTGTAGGAGAATTAAAGAAAAAACATATTCTCTAAAAATAAACTGTGCTTGCTGAAAGCAAGTGTTGTTTTATAACCCAATTTATATAGTAAATTTATATAGTAAAAAATTAATCTTTCACCTTATTTGTCCTCTTATTTGCCCTGAAATGTACCAGCTCACTTTCATCATGCTGTTGATATCCAGTGATGTGTTTAGACAGGGTTCTGATCTACAGTGTTTACCATCTCTATCTAGAGCTGGTCCCACTGAGTATTTATATGTGATTTATTTATATCATTTTTAATTTTTAAGTCTTTCCAAAATGAGCTATAGTTGCATGTAAAGGAAGTAATAAAATCCTATTAAGTTCATGCATTTTACTGGGAAAAAACAAAACAAAAAACAAAACATAAAGTGATTACCCATGGCCTAAATGCCCTAAATATTGCATTTCATTGTCACTGCCACCTAATTTGAAAAACATAGAAGTGGCCTAAAAATAAGTAAATAAATAAATAGATAAATGACAACACCAATAATAATAATAAAACCCATTATATATTTAAGGGTTAGTTCACCCAAAAATGAAAATTCTGTAATTAATTGCTCACCCTCATGTTGTTTCAAACCCATCTGACCCTCCATAGACAGCAACACAACTGAAATGATGCCCGATCCAGAAACGTAGTAAAAGCATTGGTAATAAGTGGATCAACTTCAGCTTTGCAGAGAGTACTTTTGCTACACATACGTTATGATACTCTCTAAAATGGCAGAAGACGTAAGTCAGGGGAGAATGTTATGAGTAAATTATGTTATTTTTGGGGGTTTTTTGCGCAAAAAAGTATTCTCCTAGCAACACAAGCCACTGATGTCACATGGACTGTTTTACCAATGATTTTACTATGTAACTGGATCTGGATCATTTTCAGTTTTATTGCTGCTTTGATTTATCAAAAATATCTTAATTTGTGTTCCGAAAACGAACAATGGTCTTATAGGTTTGGGACGATATAAGAGTGAGTAATTAATAACAGAATTTTCATTTTTCTGTGAACTAACCCTTTAACTGGATTTACATCCATCACAGCCACCCAACTAGAAACACTTCAAAAGTGACTTAAAAATAAATAAAAACAAACAGTATAACATAAACATTTGATTATAAGTTAACTGGAATTTACATGCTTTAGTTTACATTCTTAAGTTTCATGTAACTTTTTGTTTACATTTAAAAGTTTTATTTAAAAAAGCATGGACATACAGAGATGACACAAAAACACATAGGGAACACTTCACTATCAATGATGACTTTTCGCCTAAATAATTAATAGTAGGTAGCTGTTAAGTTTAGGTATTGTGTAGGATTAAGGATGTAGAATAAGGTCATGCAGAAAAAGGCATTAACATGTGCTTTATTACTACTAATAAATATAACTACTAATAATATGCATGCTTATAAGTTAAGAGACCCTAAAATAAAGTGTTACCACCATCATCAATTAAATTGAATTTTGGTATTGAATTAAGTACATATATAACAAAATTAGACACAATCGTGTTTAAACACACTGTCACTGAATTTTGCCGAAAGCAGGCTGCATAATTATGCCGTCTTTCATTTGAAAGACTTCACGTGAGTGTGATTATGACGTCACACAGTTCACAATGGGTTTGTATTGAACCTCAGTTAAACAAAATGAAATGAATTTAGTATCTGTTTGCTTTTGATTGCAGTAGCACAGATTTTGTGCAATCAAAGGAAAATTCTTTTGTGAGATGAGTCTGAAAATGGAACCACTAAATTGAAAACAAAATTGAAAAGCCTGTTTGGTTTGTTGACAATTGAAAGGTTATTTTTTCCCTTAGAAGAGACAAATTCAAACTCGATCTTCGTAGATAATTTCCTTACAGTTAAAATGAGTATATATATAAAGGCATATACAGGACTAGTCACACATTAAATATTTCTACATTTTTGTCATATATATATATATATATATGTCACATACACTTCCCCACGTGACAACTAGCCCCAGTCCATCTCCATCCCCATGATCAAAGGTGAATTATCACCAAAGCAGAGTTTATATGTTCATCATCGTATTCGGCTGACGATCATGAAGAGTTGCCATGAGGCTCTTTTGCTTGGCCAGGCTTTTATGTGCGTAGCTCATCAGAAGCTGTCAGAATAGTTAATCAGGCCTCAGTGCTGAGGTTGAAGATTGTATATCCTCAGTGTACTCATCATCACATCACAGGAGTGGCCCAGGTTGGACTTTGGTTATGTAACGCAGCTGCACATTTATTTATTTGTTTGCGTGGCGTGCCATAAGCCGGTTTAAGCTGTGTCTCTGAGCTGTGTCAGTCCCAGCACGGGTGCATCATTCAGCTGTGCTCAGCGTTTGAGTTCACAGGCACATTTCTGCAGTGTGGCAGTCCAGACTGTCCCCTCTACAGGCGCTCACCCTAACTGCCGGGGTACCTGGCACAGACCCACAGAGAGAGAGTAAGAGTGGGCTGTAATTGGGAGATGACTGCATTTGGAACACAACTGACTCTCACTACTCTCCTACTCGCTCTTACAAATAGTACAGAACAAATTAAATGAGAGATCTCTGTGATTTGCAATAAAATGTGTCCATAAAGTGTAATATATATTTAACTTGATGAAAACAGCAGGTGTGGTTGTTAGAAATTTACATTTAAATGTAAACATAGATATATAAATATGCATATGTATTACCAGTGTTTCAATGTAAAACAACACAAATTATCCACTAGATATAGAACAGTGTGTGTCTGTGTGTGTGTGTTTGTGTGAGTGTGCGTCTAATCTCAGATTGTGCCAGGTAGACTGTCACTATAATTATACTGTAAATCACTTTGAATAAATCACAGCCTGCTAATTACTTTTATACTAAAAATAAATCTGAGCATGAACATGATATTTGACATTGCTTGGATACTGTAAAGGTTCTTACTTTTAGGAGCTGATAAAGTGATAAAGACGTCATGCATAGTTGAAATTTTATTACAATGCTTCCAATGTTTATCTGCTTCTCCAAAATGATTCAGATATATTTGTTTATGTTGATTATGAACAGAATATCCCTAATGCTATTGTACTCTATGCAATTTTATAACTTTTCACAAAGCCCAGACACAATCTGCAGACTTTAGCTACATTTTCTGTATCATGTTCAAGGAATGCTGAATCGACACACTGTACATCTGAGTGTAACAGGCTATCAGAAAAGAAAAGAAAAGAAAAAAAAGTAGGGCTGGGATTAGGTTACATGCATCGATTGTTGATTGGATTCTGAGATGTGGCCATTTCAGAAATGGAGGCTGATGAATGCAAGCTTGACATTTTAATAAAAAATTAAGAGGTCACAAGAAAAAATACATTGTATCATTAACAATAACATCTATAAAATGCATTTAGAATATAGAGAACCTTAAAATTAAAAAAAAAATGCTAGTGTCAAATGCCTAGGATCATAGGATAAGATCAGGACAAGATCTGCGATTAACTGATTTACAAAGCATCCGCTGCTAAAAAAAAAAGCCCAATCTGTTATTCAAGATCCTAATCGCCATAAACTGTTCTGCCCTTCAGCCTTCAGGAATGTGATATCATGTCATCAAATCTAAGACTATCAGAGTGAAGAGCATAAAACATAAAATATGTTTTATATGTTCTGTTACGTATTAATCATTTTAGTATTTGTTCTACACAATAATACTCCAGTGTCAAAATACTGTTTAAACACAATTGTTTTGTTTATTTTATTTTTTCTACGGAGCATACTGTACTTCACTTCTATAGATAAGATAACCAAAAGATATGGTTTTCCATGATGAAATTTGAATGTAAAAATGTAACTTTTTATAGTGCAGTTAATTTTGCAAGTGTGCATTTTAAACAGTGTATGTCACTGTGCTCTACTTTTGTGTGTAGTTTAGAGCAAAATTAGCCAACATATTTGTTAAACAAAGAGCGCAGATCTTTATAAATGATTTTCTAATTCTGCTGAAATCTGTGGAGCTTTCTGCAGGTTCCACACGGGACCTGCTTTTTGTAACACTTTTAAATTACCTGTAAATCTTCTTGTAATTTGTATATTGCACACTCTTGCTTTTGTAAAACAAAAAATAAATATTACAATGAAAACCTACACTAATGATCACACCATCTGAACCCTTTTCCTTGACCTGTTTACTACTGTTATTCATAATCCCAGCTGGCATCATATCACCAAATATGCTTAAACACACAGATTTATGGCAAAAGCATTTGTTTATTTCCCTCTGAGCTATGCCATCTGTTGCCTTTGCAGGATGACAGCATCTTAAAGGAGTTTGATATCAGCCATCATGTGAAGGAGGGCTTTGAGAAAGCAGACCCGTCACAATTTGAGCTGCTCAAGGTGCTGGGTCAGGGCTCATACGGAAAGGTGAGTTTTGAAAATGCTGCGTCAGACTTTTTTTGTGTTACTGAAATGCAGACTCATCGATTGCTAAAATTAGATATGCCATTTGTTTCGATGTAATTTTGTTAATGCAAATTTGGGGTAATGGATGTAAAACCATTTTCTTTGTCCTTTTAAACCCTTCAGTTGAACCTTAGAGAGTCAGGATTTACATTACATAATTTTAAATGATTATCCCTTGTCTCAAAACCAAAAAAAAAAATAACAGCCTGTTCTAAAAAATAGTAAGCTGCATGCAGGGCAGCACATTATAATCATATAAACACAAAGGCAGAGATACCTTTGGAGAAATTTTAAGGTATATAGCATCACATTTATTTTTAGCAGATAAGGCAATACCAGAATGCAATGTAACGATTTTAATAATAATAAAAAAAAATCCATAATGGCACACAAAGCAAGAGAACAGTTTATAAATATTAATAAATTGCATTCACTACTAAAAAAATTGCTTATGTGTGCTGTGAATTGTGTTTAATAGAGTGCTTCATTATTAGCTTAGCAACATGCTAATGCCAATTCACTGAAATCAATTGTGATTTGACTTTTCTGTGCTATTTATATGAGGGTCTTTCTATTTAGAATATTTCAAATTAATCATTGATATTTCATGTTAGGTAGGATGTGACTTTGGCTGGTTGTGTTGACTTCAGAAGTCATATAGCTTTGTGTAAAAAGGACTTGAAAGTTTAGTCTTGATGCCTTTAAATGCTGGCTGCATAGGGAGCTCACCAAATTTTAGAGCATGTAAAGAATTTTCAAGAAAATTCTGTCTCTTTACACATAGCTGTCATATGGCTTAAGACACCTTCACAAAGCTGTCATATGGATGCACTGTAAAAAAAATATATAAAAAGTTGACAACTTAAAACTTAAGGCAACTCACTGAACAGCATTTTTAGGACCAAGTTGCTCACTCAACCCAAGTCACTGAATAAAGTCGCATGTCTCTATTTTGTTCAGCTAACACACTTTACTATATTGAATGTTGACATAATTATTTTTTGTTTCTGTTTCTTAGAATATGTTTTTTTTTTACTTTTTACAAATGACAAACATTAATGGATAAGTTAGTCTAATGAGTAGACAACATTGTCTTTGTTTTTAAGACAACTTACAAGACTAAGATATCCAGAAAATGGACATAGTCTGTGGTTGAACATAGTCTAGGCCTCAAAACTAGACACACTAACCTCACGAACTGTGGTAATCAACAAATACTAAAAAGATGAGCTCTTTACATCACAGTCCAACAAATAACTAACAATAATGATAAAACACAAAAACAAAACTTTCAATGAAATTAACAAACAGCAAAACAATAATCCTATAACAGTAACTGTATTTTTAATGCAATTTATTCCTGCTCCAACGCATGCTGGGAATTCACAAAGCCTGAACATTTCAACAACATGATATCCTTTGTTCAGACAACTTTGTTCGACTAGTTGGGACAACATTTGGGGTAATTTTGTTGGTCTGACAAGGGTTTTTATGTAGTTTAAAGTAAATAGTATTTCTTAGTATTTGAGACTCAAAAGGTTTTGTAAACTGGAAAATGTGCAGTTCCATTTTTATAGTGTATGTGGTCCTCTTTTATGGTGTTTTTCCAACGTTTTGGAGCTTGGCAGCCACTGGACACTGACTAAAGACTTGTTTCACTTGAATGTTTTTACTGATTGGATTGCTATTTGATTCGTTAAAATGGTTTTTACATTTACATCTTGCCACATAAATGTGTTTTCACAAAACAAATAAAAATCCAATCTTCTATTCCCATGCTGTATGCAAATTCAATGAAAATCAATCAAAAACATCAATGAAAGCAACAGATATGGGCTCCATTTGATTTATCATCAGCTAATTTCAAGATCGAAGCACAACAAGAGAGAGAGTGGTATCAGCACTGGTAAAATAATTTAGTCTTTCTACTTTTTACAAAGATGAGAGTGTGTTTAGCATCTGCAGCTTACTTTCAGTTTCATTTGTGTCAGTTTGCACATCAGCTTGCTGAAGAGATACTTATATGCGGTGATGCATGTTGCTGTCATATCTGGCTATAACGTCATATAGCTTTCAAGAGTTTGCGCTTCCTCATAATCAAGAAGGATGAAGTTTAGCGTATTTGGCGAGCTGTCCGGGGGGGCGAGCCGGGAGGACGGCAGACACCGAACCCTAGAGGCTTGAACCCTAGCTAGG
>JAUCMR010000028.1:20108304-20121962 GCA_032357425.1 Enteromius argenteus | reverse complement strand
TTACAAAATGTAGCTATGTAATTCCTGTTACATGACTACTTAGTGAAGTGAAAAAAGTGTTGTTACCAATGTCCTGTGACACATTTGTACTTACACACATCATTCTGAGGGTTGTTACATGTGTGTAGTTACAGAAATATTACAGCTGTAGATAATATGTAGCAATGTGTACTGTGGTTACATACTAGATACACATCTAGTTACTACAGTATGTAAGTACACAGGTATTAGGGACACTTAATATAAAGTGGGACCCAACAAATTATTAGAGAACGCAATAGCATTTTTATTGCTCACAATTTCTAACTTTATAGTAAGCGTCCATAAAAACGTAATTATATTTTGGTCTTAATAAACAGACTAAAAACATGTCTGGAAAATCTGTGAAAGAACTGTGGACAGTGGTGTAGTATTTAGGATAACTAATATGAACTTATTTAGGCTACTGCTAAGAACTATGAACAAAGAGTACTAGTTTGCAAATCACAACTGGTCAAACAAGAGTATGGTGCTGCACTGGAGTGGAGAGTAGTCGAGCCTCAAAAACCAATTGACGTCATAGCTTTGTGTTGCGCTAACACAGAAAGGATTAATTCTGCTTTCTAATGTGTTCTCAAAGATGGGTGAAGCAAATATGCTGACCCCAACTAGGAAACACATAAGGCATTTACTAATAAGGTAGGCCTATTCGTGTTTAGTTTTTTATTTTTTTATTACTGTGAATTGTAGATTTCTTATCTACACATTGATCTAGAGAACATTTCACATAGACTAGATAGCCTACATTAAGCCTACATTATAGTTATATTTCACATTTTAATAATGCTTCAAACGAGAGGCTGAAAATGTCGTTTTACTAGCATTGAAATGGCCTGTGGGCATTTTCTATAATAATCCTATTAGGATCCAAGGGAGAAAAAAAACTCTTTCTGTCAAAGAGAGAGCATTGACGCAAGCAGCTCTGACGTCAATAGAGCTGCAGTGAATTGGGGGGGCGCTTGGAGCCTGTTTGCCCACAGAAAACACTAAAGGCGAACGTCACTGGCAGTGCTACAGTGATCCACGATAGTCCTCTTGCAGAAAATGGCAACCTGTTAAATGCAAAATTTAGATTAATGAATGTGTGCACAGCAGTGGCTTTTATTAGATTATTTATTTATTTATTTTAGGATAGGATGTGTGTGTGTTTTCGACTAGACTGTTACTAAAGATCATACATTATTTGCCTAACAGTCGCATACAATAAGCCACACTTGTTAAAAAGTACGAATATGCTGTTTCGGAACTATTGATAAATATGCTTACTGCTTTGCGCCTCAACAGGTGTTCACGCTTACTGAACTGGTGAACTTGCCTAAATTGCTATGTTGATAAGTGCAATATTGACAACACATTTCAGACCATTTAAGATATTTTTCATACAAAAATAGCAACAGCTCAGGTGACGCTGTGACAGCTGTCATTTCGTCACTAAAATCCTGAGGTGTAATGGCAGAACTGGTCATGCAAATCAGTTAATAAATATTTATTTTGCTTTTTTCAGAGAAAGAAAAAAATACGGCGAGGGCTTGCATGGGAATAGCAGAAACTCGGAACTGTGCTGCTTAATTATAGCTATTATTCTTCATGCCTCGCCTTAAGATTTGTTCTGGTTGAGCTACCTGTTCTCCAAAAACAGTTCCTCTAGTGAGACCTAAAACAAGTTTCAAATATTTCTTTAGAAAGTGTAATCATTACAAACAAAGTAACTAACTGGTGGTAACTTTCTTTGCTTTACTTTTCTTGAACTGTTTTCCATCAACTTCTGGCTTTTGCAGTTTCATTTTAAATGTTAAAGTTTACGTTGCTTGCGTAAAATACGAGTTCATCATTTGAGTCAATCTAAACTGTAGCCTTGGCACCATTTGCTGAGGAGGCTACTGACGTCATCTGTCTCTTGAATGGAAACGCTAGAGCCCTGATGATGCTGCTGTTGATGATGGAGCCTTTATTTATACAGAACTCTTGAACTGTTTCGTGCCACCAAAACACACACAGCACGTTTACGCTCGGAAAGCTACTGAAACTACCTCTGCGAAAAGTTTAAGTCACTTAAAACCAAAAAATCACGAACGTTTGGTCCCTCCGTGGTTTCCTAGCAACCGGACTAAGAAGTTTCGAGAAGAGCGCGCTCAACATAAGGCGAACATCTCTAATACATCGCTGGACAGATGATCTCTGTGTAAGAGCGAAGGTACAGTGTTTTGTTCTGCCCGTCCAGCGTTTGACAAGTTGGTGGTCTATTAGCGCTCTAAACTGGACCCAGACAGAAAAAGAGAAATTCTCCCTAGATAACCATAATTTGTTTTGCGCTGAATTGAGCGGCAGACAACGGTGACTCTTTGCAGCTCCTTTTACAAGAATTTCACGGCTGTGAGGCGATCTTGTTTGACTGGCAGCTAGACACAGCGGTTATTGAGATATCCAGCATATCTGAAAATGTTATTACTGATGTGTATCACAAAAACATGGTTAACAACACTCTGGGTGTTAGTGCTTCTGCGAAGAGACGAGCGCGATATGAGTTGCAAACTGTCATGGATGCGTACTTTTCTGCTTCAGTATAATCCAGGGAACACGTGATGCGCAAATCACTTTTGTAGCAACATCTCTCATTTGTCAGGGGAAAATCCGTGCGTGTTTCTTATGCTTTAAGCCCGAAGCTTAACATATTTGAGGGTTTTTTCTTTTCTTTTTTTATATTTTGTAATTCACACATTGCTTTACCAGCATCATCACCCGCGCACCATGCCAACTTTTCCTCCCGTTGCGTTTATCTCGTAGTGAGAGAGAACTGGAAACTGTGGACGGCTGAATGAATGGGGATCGTGCTTTGTGAAGATTTCAACTGTCAGCATCCTACCACTTTTATGTGCTTGTCCAGACAAGTGAGTGTTTATCGTCCTCGTTCGTATATCCGTTTTGAACCAAGAACAAACAGACAACAGAGAACGCGTCGCATTAGACCGCCAATGTCGAAGAAACGCAAAAGTCCAGACGACGGTGGCGGTGGCGACGAGGATTCCCTTCAAGAAGGTATGAGCTAATTCCTCCATCCTTTCACTGGCTTCTCGTGGTGGGGTCATTTCAGAAAATTTTGGACTGCACCAGCACATGCATTAACATTCAGCTTACGCCAAGCCATTGTTGAGACTTGACTTAGTCTCAGAGACCCCAAAAATGTACAAGGCAAAATATATTTTTCAAATTTAACCACTTATTTTCCCACAGACATGTTCCTTTGAATCTAGCAAGCAGACGTTGTTGAACCTTCTTTTGTATTTGATATATAATAAGGACAATTTTAACTTAGGAAACAGATGGACTGAACAGCTGCAAGGACAGATAGATAGATAGATGAGTAAAATGCAACTGTGGTTGCCAGGACTTTTTAGTAACAATGTTACAAGCCAAGCGTTGTATGACTGCTTTTTGGAAACTGTATTTTACAATCTTTGCTTTGTCACCAAGCAATTCACTGACTGAAAGCTGGGGTTTGGAGCAGCATACAGGAGTCGAGTACCATAATGTTTTGTGATCGCTCGGTTCCAGCTCCACTACATGTTTTGCGTTCACTCACTCGTGAGAGAAACCCGCTCAGAGTGATGAAGGAGCGAGTGGAAACACAGATGCTGACTTCAAAAACCCGCCTCTTGCTGCATCCAAAATCACGTAACTCATACTTCCAATCACACACTTTCACAAGCATGTTCCTTATATGTCCAATATAGTAACAGCAAAAATACACTGTGATTGCAACGGTAATTAATATAGATTATAGGTAGAAGTGAACAGGTTTGAATTTTGCGCTGAATTGTCTCATTCAGCTCCGTTATTCTGTCAGAGTCCTAACACTTTTGAGTAACCCACTGTATTTTAAGGCCACATGGCATGCATGAGAAAGAGAACGACTTGGAAGTATGTCCTTTGGCTCCCACAGCATGAATTCAATCATTCGTTGTCAAGCACGAAATGTCAAGAATTGCTTGAATAAATTATAAACACTGGATTCTTTCATAGTATCATGGCATCACAACACATTGCATTTATAACCCATCATATTAGCATAGCAGTCCATGCATGCACGCAGCGCACTGCACTGACGTGAGCCGTTTAAGAACGTAAGCCTCTCACGTTGTATTTACATGGAAATTTATTATCCCAGTTCATATTGTGTTTTCTGCATGCATCTTATCAAATTCACCATAAGCATCTTTGATATTAATCCCTACACCAAATAAACAAACACACAAGCTCAGCTTTGCTGCTAGCATGACTCTGTGCTGCTGTTTCAAATCCATGTGAAGGTCAGGCCTCTCTCAGGGTGACTGGGAGAGAACTGTCATGTTGTTTACACACATTGTGTGACCCAGCAGCAGGTTTGCTGGCCGCATTCTGTGAGTGTGAGCCAGAACGCGAGTTTCCCTTGGCTAGCACGAACGGGGAAGCGGGTACTTCCTTTAGCCCGTGGAGCGTGGCATCTGCGTAACTGTGCAGGCTTGAACACAGTGCTACATGTCCATCGTAAACTCACAAACAAACAATTAATAAAGACTACGTAACTCCACAGGCTTTTTGATAAGTTTTCAAAACCATATATAACCATATACCATATATATATATACTGTATTGCTGTAAGATTAATATGTAGAGTTCACAAAAACAGATAACTCAATTTTTAACAATTATCAAAAATGTTTTTCATTGTGCATACCAATTAATAATAATGAAACTGCAGTTGGGTTATTTTGATTAAGTTAAAAAATAAATAAAAATGCAGCTAACTAACACATTAAAATATAACATAATAAAAACATGATTTTAAAAAATAGAGTTATCTGTTTTTGCTAATGAGCTCTTCATATATAGACTGGTGGCATTACATTTTTTTTGCATAATTACTTTAGTTTTCAAAGTTATAGTACATGATCCTTTAGAAATGCTGATGTGGTGTTTGTTTATTAAAAATGGTTCTCATCATAGTAATTATTATCAGTGATGTAAACTGTTTTTGCCAATTAATGTTTTTATGGAATCCATTATCCCTTTTTTACCCAGTATTTTTATGAATTTATACAACCTTTACCTATTCCATCATATCATAATTTTTGATGCTATTGTGGCCATTTCATGCCATATATAAGAGGCTGTCCATACATTTTCATAGAAGTGATTTTTTAGGGGTAGGTTGCCAGGTCTTTTCCCAACCTTCCCCATTACACCGCTTGGGATATTCACACCTACAGCTATTTTAGTGTATCAAAATTTGTCTATTCTGTAGGTTTTAGGCTTGTGGAGAAACCTGATCACCCAAGGAAACCCACACAGACACTGCGAGAACAAACAAACTCAGTTGGGTCTTTTTGTGAAACAACCATGCTGCCCACTGAACCACATTTGATGCTTACTTTGACAATAATGAGAAATGTATTTTGAGCAGCAAATCTGCATATTAGAATGATTTCTGAAAGATCATGTGACACTGAAAAATGGGAGTAATGATGCTGAATATCCAGCTTTGCTATCATTGTAGTCAGCATGGTGAGCATTAAAAAACTTTTTTCAAAAATTTTAAATATTTCAGACTTTGAGTGGTATATACAGTATATATAGCAGCATGGTCGATGTGAACTGACATGTTTGCATGAATAAAAACACTAACAAATGCATAACATTAAAGTAAATGCCTGGCATATCCTCAATTATTACAGAAAAGAAAAAGAAAAATATTACATTTAAGTGTGATGTAAAGTTTAATCTGTTTACATGATCATCTCATGACTGGACAGGGTGGCTGATATAATACTGATAGATGTAAATAGAATCCAAAAAAACTGCCGGTAGATTTGTGACCTGACCAGTGACCATATTTAATATGGCCAGTGGCGATGATGTCAAAAAGGGCAAAAAAATGGGTCTAAATAAAATATTAATTAATTAATTGATTAATTTATTCATTAATATATATATATATATAATTATTATTATTCAATATATAGTTTTGTTGGTGTTTAAGTCTCTCTGTCAAACACTTCAGTAGTGCATTAAACTAGATTGTGGAAAAGATGAAACGTAGGTTAGCTAAATGAGAAACTAATACAGTGCATACTACTTTATAACATAATGCAATTTTTTTATTTTATCATTAAATATATTATCTAGTGTTACCTTGAAATTAAAGAAATGATAAATACAAATAAGTCGTAGTTAATACATATAACCACTAGATGGCATTAAAGGTTTGCGTCTCATCTCCGTTAGGCTCAGTAGCAACGATCACAATGCCATCCATCCATCCATCATCACACACAAACTGAATATAGAAGACTAAGAATATAATATAACCATGAAGAAAAATACAGAAAGAAAGAGAAAAAATGGTAAATGTAAAAACATTTTCATGTTACATGATGATCTGTTATATATGCTTCAAATTGTGAACGATAAAATGAATACATAAAACACATTGCGCAGTGAGGGATTTTACTAAAATGAATATGTGATTATACAGGCCTGAGAAATATTAGAAGAAAAAAAAAAACGGAAAGTTTTGTGGGTAGGGTAAGGGGATAGAAAATACAGTTTGTACATATAAAAAACATTAAGCCCATGGAATATTCTAATTAAACATATAAACCCAGCACATAGAGGTGTGTGTGTGTGTGTGTGGAGACTGTAACATAAAGTGATCTGTGACACAGTGTTACCAACCATTTTTATTCAGCCTCCCATCAGCACGTCTGCTTTATCATTTGATTGGCAAGCATGTTTCTGATGTATTTCTGTATTTCTTTAAACTGTTTCCCATATCTTTACTATTTTAAAACAGAATGCATTGAAACGAGAGGTTGTCTGTTCACAGACAGTCAAGCTTTATAAAGGGAAAGGAAAAATATAAGTAAATTTAACTAAATAATATTCACTTTTAATACTACATTATATCCGGTACAATATCTGTTAAAACACTGCATGTTTGAGCTTTGCTGATGGGTGTGTAGGGGTAAACACTGCTCTAATATGCATTTGTGTAATTATTTTCTATTTTAAAATGAGTATTATTTAATATGTACAGGTACCATACACAGATATTAATTATAACAATATATGACAATATATGGGTTGCATCGAGTGAAGCCTAAAAGTAATATCTTACCCATCCCATATTCTTAATGAAGAATGTAATCTTTTGCCCTCTGACCAATTTCCATCCTGTAAGCTCAGAATCATATTTTTTGCTTAGGCTTATACAGTTATACTATTATTAGATTCATAATTTAAAGCTTCTTGCAGCTGATAGTTTGGAACGTTTGTTTATTATTACTGACTTTATCACAAATCACTATGATTCAAATGAGACTCGTTTTTCCAGATTAATCCGAATGATTCTGCATGTTTTATTGTTGAATTATGATTCTACCTATTTTATACTCTTTTTCAAAAAATTCATAGTTGATTGAATTTACTTCTTGAAATTATTTCGTACATTATCTAAATTAAATTACAAAAGAAAAAAATGCACAAGCAATTTATCATACACTCTCAGAAATAAAGGGACAGAAGCTGTCACTGGGGCAGTACCTTTTCAAAAGGTACATGTTTGTAACTAAAGGGTCCATTTTGGTACCTTAAAGGAACATATCAGTACTTAAAGTGTACATATGTGAACCTAATAGGTACAAAAGTGTACATTTTGGAAAGGTACTGCCCCAGTGACAGCTTTTGTACTTTTATTGCTGAGAGTGTACAAGAGCTAAAAAGCTAGGACGTAATATTGAAGTTCAAGAGTAAACCATAGTTGATTAATTGATTGATTAATTCTTAATTAATAATTGCAAAAAAAAAATCTGAAATTGTATGTTTATATGCACAACTTGGGAATTAACTAATTAAATGTTTACTAATTTGCAAACAATCAGCAAATGTCACACGTTTTAGGATTAAAATAAAATCAGGTATATATGAACAAATGCCTCCGTAAGAATATAGATAGATGAGAATAAAACTGTAAAGCTTGGTGATGTTGAAGGGGAGCTTATTTGGCACAATAAAAAAGAAAATTAACTCATTTTGAGAAAACTGCCTTTAAAAAATATGTATGGTATTAAAATATTCAGAAGCAAATCTGTAAAGTGCAATAAAAAATAAAGTGTGTTCTATCAGCTAATTGAAACAGTATGTAACGAATGCCAAATATTCCACGTTTACCAGAGCATAAAAACTTCTTTCACAAAAGTATTTCACATTTCACAAATTTTCATAGCTTTCACAATGTAATTGAAATAAC
The DNA here is from genome assembly GCA_032357425.1 of Enteromius argenteus. NCBI lineage: Eukaryota > Metazoa > Chordata > Actinopteri > Cypriniformes > Cyprinidae > Enteromius > Enteromius argenteus. Next base: position 20,113,639 of record JAUCMR010000028.1, on the reverse strand, counting down.
GATTCTTCATATTTTAAGATGAAATATCTGGGTCTGTGGTAAAATAATAAAGTCTCTGTATAAAACGAATATTTTAAAAGTAGCAAAAATAATAAATGCTGAAGGCGAAGTGAAAAGTTTCCAAGATGATCCCATGGAACATAAAAGTGCCCATATTTGAGGAAACACCTAATGGCATTAACAGGACAGTCATTATCTGTGTGTATTTTCATTGCAATTATTGTGCTGGCCTAATTTCATGAGGAATTCAGAGGCTATTCACTGCTGCAGAATAAATTCATTATTCTGAGATCGTCCTGTAACCCAAGTTTGTGTTAAGCACAGAACGCAGCACCCTTCTACGAGAATGGCATGTACTTTCCAGGGGTTTGTGAGCCAGCATTAGCATGATACAGGGGGCTGTACGACGTTTTGACACAAAATATCCCGGAGCAGACAGACAGGCCATATGACATCACTGGTGTGTGAAGCAGGGCTGCAGACGTAGGTGGGGGTTGAAACGGATGCTTTTGTGCAGGACGTACAGTGCTGAGTGCTGTTGACAGCCTCAGACTCTTCCTCTTGAAGATTTGTAGAGAACATTTGTAGTTTTTCCCCCTGTTTTTCAGATTGAGAATATAAGATAATAAAATTATTAAGGAAAAGAGGCTATGCTATCATTTATCATTTAAAGCCTCATAGATGTACACACACACACACACACACACACACCTATACACACACTTATTAAAAGTGGCAGTAAAGACATTGCATTATTAAAAAATATATATAGATATTTCAAATAAATTATGTTCTTTTAAATTTCCTATTCATCAAATAATACTAAAAACAGCACAATCAGAGAAAAGGCACAACTGCATTGAGGACAATCAGACATGTTTCTTGAGCAGCAAACCAGCATATTAGTATCATCATGTGATACTGAGGACTGGAGTAATGATGCTGAAAATTCAGCTTTGAACATAGGAATTGTTTTTGAACATGTAAAAAACAGTTATTGTGATATTTCACAATGTTACATTTTTTTATATATTTCTTTTTTTTGACAAATACATGCTGAGTGTAAAATAAATCTTATTGAATATTTTTGTTCCAAAATTTTATAAGAATATAGCTTGTATTAGATAATTTAAAAGATCATTGTACATTTTTTTATATTTAATTTTACAACTTTTTTTCTTTAGCTCTTTCCTCTATTTCACAGTGGCGTTTGTCATAGCACTCACACATTTTATATATAAAGATACACTATGTATATATATATATATATATATATCGTGTATGCACAATTAATGAATTTTACAGTTATTGAACTGAACTAATCAACACTGAACTGACTTGAGCTGTATGACACTATTTGCTTTTGAGTCAGATTTTGAAGTGAGGTATATTTACATTATAAAAAGAAATGCAAAGGGATAAAAAATAATGTATTTTGTACTTTTTGTTGTTGTTGTTTTACATATGATCATTAGGTGTAGATAATCAGTAAATAAGCATGGCCTTTTTTTATTGCTTAGATGCTTAGTGGTACTCAAGGCCCACTCAGTGAAACACACTAATCTTTAGACCAAATCTGCAAAACTACAAGCACATTACATGTTTTAAACTCAGTTTGCTATTGTACAATATTTTTGTGTAGCTCTAAACACATTACACACATCATTCAAAACTAACAGCTATGTGTAAGCATGAAAAAAAAAAAGTACAGAACAGTGACTATAATTATGGGTCACAATTTATTTTAAGGTCCAAATCTTTTTATTACTGTAACAAACCATTAACTTTAACGCTTTTTGCCTCAATGAACTTCTAATTTGCTGCTTGTTAGTAGTTAATAAGGTATTTGTTAAGTTTAGGTATTGGGTATGATTAGGGATGTAGACTATGGTCATGCTGAATATGTACTTTATAAGTACTAATAAACAATAACAATAAATAATAATAGGGATGCTAATAAGCAAGTAGTTAATAGTAAGAATTGGTCCTTACACTTATGTGTTAGGGCATAAGTAATGGGGTGGGGGTGTATATACCAATATCATTTGTAATAAAACAAATGACATTTTTGCTATTTAAAGCTTTTTCTCAGACTTTTAGGCTGCTCTTTATATAGGCCATGTTTTATGTCAGTAGTTGTAGTTTTTTTTATTTTTATTATTAATTAAATTGAAGGATATTCAAAAAAGAACAACAAATGAAATAACCTGATCGTAGGGTTCTGTAATTGTTGTACGATCCAAAACTATTGTACGGGCTGATGTTAATGAATTCTACAGAGGGTTGGAAAGAAGACATGAAAAGCACATCATGCGTGTGTTTCAACGAACAGGGGTGTGTTACGAGTGTATGTGTGCTCAGTTTAATGTCACACATGCTTAAGAAGAAGTGTGAAGAAAGAGAATGTGTGGAGCCGTAATTGTGCGAGCTTTGATGTTACAGCACAGTGAGCCTTTTTAGCCGTCCCTCACTGACGTCAGCAGACCACAGTGTGGAATATATAGTGCCTAAATTCGGTGCTTGTTTTATTTTTTCATCATTTGTGTTTTTCCCTCTTCACGAGAGCCCAGGAGATGGTGACGTGGGTCATATTTATCAGCGCAATCAGCTCTTGGAGTTAATGAGGGCAATGATTCAAGTTCAGAACGGCCTCTGAAATTCCAGGTCACTGGTCTCAATGGATGTCACATGCGGGAGTGTAAGTCCTCCATATTGTCCTCAGAGTGTGTCACAGTGACGTAGACAGGGAATGTTTAGGGAAAACGGTGTCAGGTGACCTGGGCTGATTGATTATGAGAATCGTCCGACATTCAGCCGTTACGGGTCTCAGCTGAACTCGCTGGTGACAAAATTCTCGTTACTGAGGTAAACTTCAAGAAAGCCCCTTCTGCTTTTTGTACTCCAGACCGCTGATACAATATTCCTGCAGTCTGTGTGGAAAAGCACAGAAGCTCTTTAAAATGGGAGAGGCAAGGCCCCCTCCTCCGTCCTTTGTCTCTGATGCTCAGACTCGACTTGCCTAATGAAGCCAATGTACCACAAAGCTCTTTCTTATTTTCATTGGCTTTAGCCAAGTTAGCAAGTTCACTTAGGATTTGCGCTTTCCAAAAGCATAGAAAAAGACACAAAAAGACAGAAGCATAGTGAGAAAAAGGCCAAAGACGAAAAACAACAACAGAGAGTTGGAGATTTTAAGACAGACGTGACAAATGTTCGCTGTGTGTATACTGTGAAAAGCTTTTGTTAAGCTAACATATTCTTTGTGTGGTAGCAATGTAGTACAAAATTGTTGAGAAAAAAGGGAAAGATTACTTACGATACTTTTTCAGATGTTATCAGTTGTAATAAATTACATGACATATTTCGCTGAGTGTTTTTGTGCTGGTACCTTGGTTAGTTTAGGCCTGTCATGGACAGCGGACTCCCTTTTATATAGTTTATTTTAGCTAACTACTGTTTATTTTAGTTATTTTGGCTAGGTAAAGTGATTAAAATAGATTTCCTGGGGCATTTTACTTTCATAATGTATTTTTCCTTAAATGATCAAACGCATGAGTCAGCTTTTACTTAAAAATCCTACATTTAATCAATAAATTGAGTTAGAATAATAAGACACTATAGGGCTCTGACCAATCAAATGAAACCAGTATTAACAAAAGCATCTGTGCAATGCAGAAGCTGTATCTGGGGAGGAATTTGGATGTTTTTTTACACAGACAGTGTATTGCAGATCAGAGATGGCATGAATGCATTTACACTGCAACTGCATTAGCATAAATAATGTTATTTTTAAAAATAAAGTCATAATAATATTATTAAAAAAATATGATAAATTAGATTAATAAAATAGTGAATACTGAAATATGAAATGATTCAAAACTATACGTTAAAACAAATTAAAACCACCAGTAGATGGCGACAAGTCTTTGTCTTAATGACTGAGTCATTGTATCATTCACTCAAATGATTTGTTAAAAATGGCTCTTTCATTCAGAATTGAAGCAAGCGACCCTTGAGCAAGGCACCGATCCCCCAACTGCTCCCTGGGTGCCGCAGCATTGGCTGCCCACTGCTCCGGGTGTGTGTTCACGGTGTGTGTGTGTTAACTTTGGATGAGTTAAATGCAGAGCACGAATTCCAAGTATGGGTCACCATACCTGGCCACAAGTCACTTCACTCAATTTATTTTTGAATAGGTTGTTGAATGAGTCACACGATTAGTTAGTAAAATGCACATTATTGTGGAAGTGTGCAACAATTCGCAGGCTCTGGCTTTGTTTGGAATGATTTTCGTTGGCATTCTAACAGCATTCTAATAGGCTATATCATGTAGTAAATGCATAGTCTGACAAGGTGTATTTTAATTTGGTTTTTGCAAAGTGAGTCAAAGACTCAGTAATGTCAGTTTGCATATTGTTAAAATTTGCGATCTTATCATTATTAGACAATACATATCATACTTTCTATTTCCAACCCTTTACTGTCTGATGTTGTGTAATTTATCTATTGTAGTCTACTGTATTTGTAATTTCTGCTTGTCTTGAAATTGTCTTAAGGAAGCAGTGTAAAAGTGGTTAACCCTGGTTTCTCTTGTATACATTTTCATAATAATTAGAAAAAAAACAGCATTAATTTGCAATCTACAAACTAGTGTTTTTTTTGTTTTTTTTATTACACACTGAAAACACAATAAATGACATTTATCATGCATTGCAGAAGTTCCCAGTTCCATGTGTAATATGACAATTGTTTATATGTAAGAGGGGCGCATTGCTTCTGCAGAAACTGCAAAGCATTCTTTAACAAATTCCCCAACAGCAAACACACTTTCACTTTTGACTGTTAGTATTAGTTAAAAGAATAGATCACTCAAAAATGAAAATTACCCCATATTTTACTCACCCTGAAGCCATCCTAAGTGTATATGACTTTCTTTTTTCAGACGAACACAGTCTGAGTTTTTAAAAAATGTATCCTTCCATAATTTTGAAGCTCCATAAATCAGATATATCTGCAAGTACTGCATCGTAAAACTAACCTATACGCCTTCGTGGGGTTATCACATGTTATCCACCGCCACCTGCTGGCTAAAGCTCAGAGTTCCAGCTTCTTGGCTGACCTGTGACTCGACATATGACGCAACTTACGTCAGCCAAGGAGCCGGAACTCTGAGCAACAGGTGGCGGTAATGGACCTTTAAGCTTTATGCCAACCGCCATTAAAATACAAAGAAGTAGGAACTCAGCACTCACTCAGTCAGTCAGTTATTTAGGTTATAATTTTAAAACTAGAAATATTTTTGTTACAAAAACCCATCAATCTGCTTCAGAGGACA